>JAOVVI020005859.1:0-16102 GCA_028571085.2 Nepenthes alata
TTTTTAAATATTTATATACGTCATAAAATGATCAAATTATAGGATTTTTCTTTCAACTTGGTTCCCCAAAAAAAAAAGTTGTGTCAAATACATTAGATGTAACCAATATCACTTAGTACAGTTGATACCATTATAATCGAAATCAATACTTGTATTTTAGGTTGACGCAAAACGGAAGACAACGGTGACCGGACGGACGGAGCACTCGGACAGCAATAAGTATAGCTCTCGGTCGGACGGTCAAAAGTAGAGATAGAACAAACGAGAGAAAACACACACGAGATTTAACGTGGAAAGACCATTCTCAACTAAGAAAAAAATCACTCAAAGAATACACTATAAAAAATAATTGTTTACAAGAATGTTAGCTACGCAAGTTCAAACAAAGAAAAACAATCACTAAGTGTAAAGTATACAATTTCTTTCTAAAATTATTTTTCACTCTATCTTTACAACAAGGCTACCCACAGCTCTCTCTAAACTCCTTGAAAATGCTTACCGTCTCACACACCCGTGCTCTTGGCAACTCAGACAAGCAAGGGTACAAGCCTTTATATACACAAAGGGCCTCGTGGTCAGCCAGGCACCTTACTGCCAGTAGGGTGGCAGGACCACGCCCCCTAAACCTGCCATTGCAGGCGCACGCCCGGCGGGCCTGAACCCCAGGAAATTGCAGTCGCCTCAACATCCAATCAGAGTGGGTTAACTGTCCACCTGACAATCGCGGCTACAGCAGGCCTACGAGAGAGAGAGAGAGTCAACGCCTAGATTCCTGGAGTTCTCGTCCATATCCTCAACAACCTCTCGGATATGACGCCTCCAATGAGTCATTGTCCGCATGTCAGGCTTCTCGGACCACTTAAGAAAGTCCGCGTCTATTTTTTTCAATGGAGTCCACGGACACAAGTGAGTGACCCCAACATTTTACTCAATGCCTTGAGTATGATTCAAACACCTATCCTTTGCATAGGAAGCATATATGAAATAAATCTTGATTTATGTTTCTCAAGGTAGAGCCATGGCGGACTCTGACAGTGTGTGAAGGACTGCCATCTAGTGCTGTGTATGCATTGGTTGAAATTAGTCTTTTTTGATCATCAGTCCAACAAAACAATAAGCCATCGGTGCATAACATGCTATCTCCTTAATTTTATCTACATGGACCATTACCAGACGCCTATCATATTAATCTGAAAAGATTAATTTTTAAGATATCATGTTATTAATAAATGTTCTTTTAAGATAGGAGACTTTTTATACTTAATTTGAAACTAATGAATATTAGATGGAGGATATAATTAAATTGCGTTGCTTGATGCTCCAAGTGAAAACAAATTGGTAGAAAGATTCAATATCTAATTCCCACAGGCAGGCTGTAATTGTGGGTCGAACAATTTTGGGAGGAAATTGTAATGATAATAATACTATATTATTATAATATTGTTCTATTTTTATGATATGAACTTTATAGAAAAAAGCCTTAATACTTTCAAGTTTCCTGAACAAGGCGATGTATTTTTTTAAACTTTTGGGGATAACAATTGCAGGTACACCTCGATTACCTTGATGCTGGAGCAAGCATCTTAATATCTGCATCATATCAGGTGAGTCAAATATGCTGTTCATCGTAAGCAAATTCTAAGTACTTTCCACTGTTTTCGTGTATTTTGCATGGCGAACCCTTTCATTTTCCTTTTACAGGCCACCCTTCAAGGTTTTGAGGCGAAGGGCATCTCGAGAGGTCAAGGGGAAGCTTTGCTTAGGAGAAGCGTTGAGGTTGCATGTGAGGCACGGGATATCTACAACAGGCGATACAGAGAATGCGCTGGGGATGCCGTCGCAAATGGAGGGGATTTAGCAACACGGCCGATCTTAGTTGCGGCTTCCGTTGGCAGCTATGGGGCGTATCTGGCAGATGGTTCCGAGTACAGGTAAGCCAATTTCGTGGACGCTACAATCCTAAAATCCATCTAATTTGACGTTTTGTGAAGTTTCCGCGTTGGATTTCACCTTTCGTTCCTCGAAAATTTGTTTCTCTTTCATTTTTTTTTTGGTAAGTATAGGAAATTTGTTTCGCTCATGCGAAAATTCTTCACAGTGGAAACTACGGTGAATCTGTCACTCTCGAAACCTTGAAAGATTTTCACAGACGAAGAGTTCAAGTGCTAGCGGAATCAGGAGCTGATTTGATTGCATTTGAGACGATTCCAAATAAGCTAGAAGCAACGGTATTAGTTGTTGCTCATTCATTGATGCTTTGCACAAAAACCCTAACTGTAGTAGTCTATTAGAAAATCCTCCAACGTTTATCCCTGTAAATCACTCAATTTAATCCTTGCTCTGTGTCGATTCGATGTTCTTTAGCTGAATTAGAAGTATTAATGCAGGCGTATGCTGAACTTCTCGAGGAAGAGGACATTAACATTCCAGCTTGGTTTTCGTTCGCTTCCAACGATGTGGTAAATGTGGTCGGCGGTGATTCCATTTTGGATTGTGCTTCAGTTGCAGATTCGTGTGATTACGTCGCTGCCGTTGGAATCAACTGCAGTCCTCCAAGATATATCCATGGCCTTATTGTATCAATTGGGAAGGTTTGTCCTTCCACCATGAATTCTCCGAAGAACTCTGAAATCCATTTTTCTTCCTCCCTTTCCTGTTGCACTAGGGCTGACATCTTCGGCCCCATTTTTTGGATTCTGGATGATTTTGATAGAAAAGTAGAGTTCTGAAGAAAATGTGATCCAAATGTGACTGATTTCGACCATTTTTTTCCGTTACTTCCCACTCCTTCAAATGTTGAA
This sequence comes from Nepenthes alata, assembly GCA_028571085.2. Lineage (NCBI taxonomy): Eukaryota > Viridiplantae > Streptophyta > Magnoliopsida > Caryophyllales > Nepenthaceae > Nepenthes > Nepenthes alata. Next base: position 2,802 of record JAOVVI020005859.1, read on the forward strand.
CTATTGAAACAGAGCCCTGAATTCTGTCATCATTTCAAGAAATTCAATCCGCTCTTCCTCGATGAACTTTGGATTTGCGAGGACAGATATGTTCATCTCATGGTGAATGTGCTGATTCTCGGGTTGAGATGGATTTAAACCAATATAGACACATTGTCGAGAATTTACAGTCCGTCCACACTAACTGCTCGGGATCGATCTAGGAATGCTGCCGTCATTCCTTTAACTGACCTATTGATCGGAAGTTTCTCTGCCCTTTATGCAAATTCAGGATGATTCGAAGTTAGACCAATTTTAATGAGGGAAATGGAAACCCCTTACCAGTGATTTCCTGCTTGTTGCTGCTCTTTCGATTTGAGAATTGCTATGTATTTGTTGGCAGGTAACGAGTAAGCCAATAGTCATATATCCAAATAGCGGCGAGGCCTATGATGGTCTTAGGAAGGAATGGGTGGTAAGTGCAATTTCTTTTTCCTTCTAACAATAATTTTATTTGGATTCCAAGTTTAGGTCACGATGGAGCCCTTTAATTTTGTATCTTCCCTTTTTATATGACCCTATGATGACGAATTTGAGTAATGCAAATGACCTTTTATATAGTATAAGGTCAGGCCATATGCAGTAGATCCAATTATCTAACACTTTCAGATCCCACTATAGCAGGTGCTGAATTGTTTCTTTTTGTTGAAATATACTGGCAAATCTTATAACACCAACTATCCAAGTTGACGGGATGGAATCCTCACAGTTGGCACATACTAAACGAAAATCCTTAACATACTCGTAAAGTTGTCGTATAACCCGGTCCGGTGGTTAAGAGTTTAAGGCATGAAAAATATTCTCACATGATGTAAGATGAATCTGACTTTTTCTAAATCTCAAGCAAAGCTGAAATCTCGTACGCCCACTTATCCCTTAACATCCATAATATCTCCTGATTACACTACATTTGCTTCACTGCGTGGTGCTGTTATAATGACAGAAATCAACCGGGATTGAAGATGAAGATTTTGTGTCGTATGTGGGGAAATGGCATGATGCTGGGGCATCCCTGATCGGAGGTTGCTGCAGGACTACCCCAAACACCATCAGAGCAATATCTGCTACTCTGTCCACCAAATCTTCCCGATCACTTTGATGCGTTTACACTTCTTTTGTCAGTTTGGTGTGTAACCCACTAGTTCGTTTCCAAAGCATACGAATGCATCAACGCTTTTCATCAATTAGCATAATGAATAATAGTCTGCTTCATCAACATTGCATCAAAGTTTAATGGATTTCTTCTCCATTTGTGGATGCAAATCTAGAGCATCTAAATGAATGCAAGCAGGAGAAACGCGTGCCTGCTTCATTGCGTACATTTTACCTATGGAGAACGCATAGTTGCCTCAGTGAATCGTTCTCTACAGTAGGTTAAAGAGAGCCATGGATATCCAAATAACAGAACAATCATAATGTGAAGTCATGAAAGCATACTAGTCTGCATGTCTAGGAGGCTAGAAATGAAAGAATAGTATTTAATTTATATCTTTCTATTTTAACAATTTGACCTGTCTACAGTTTATAGCAGAAGCATATAAAATGAAATGAAGAATATTGAAAGCTAAAGAAGCCGTCATAAATCATAGCCTGATTTCACTATTCCTTTGAGATAAAAATTACAATACAAAGTCGCTCTAGCAGCTGAGAACTTGCCTCGGGTGCAATTGGGTAGCTTCACTAGTGTCCACGAGGTACACCAGCCTAAGCAGGCGACAGATGCCCTTGAAATCCTCTGAAGCTCATTAGTGCAGCTGCATTAGCACAATCCTCATTTGGGCATTTCAATGAACTTCTGCGAATAAAAAAAAAAAAAATCAAGTATTGGGGAATAGATATAATTTATGAATTAGCAAGGCATTTGTCTCGGTAGGCAGCTCCTGACAATATGGGGCCCGGCTCCTGCAATTGTCTTTTCATTCGCAGTACGAGTGTTCCTTAAAAGATCCAAAACTTATAAACTGAACTGCTCCATTAATAGGCCGCTGTAGGTCTATCAGGGAAAAAATTGCCAGCTACAGGTACTGCCTCATACTCTGGGACAATAGAGACGACTTAATAGGGCTTGATAGCCTCCTTCCTCTTGGCTTCTGCCATCCCAGCCGTTCCAAGAACTCTTCAATCAACCTGCAAGTAGGATGCAGAGAATTAAAGATAGCAGTCGTTAATAAACAATAGCCAATTAACCAATCCAACAGCAGTTACATGCTGCAAATAGCCTTCTGGGAAGCTGCAAGCTCTCGATCTGGGAATGAGTCGTCCAGGTGAAAACTCAACCAAACATAAAGCTCCAGGACCTTCAAATGATAACACCAGAATAAGTTATAGAACTGTTTTGGTCGATTAATTGAATAGATTATAAGCTAGGATCATGAACAAAGTATGCGATATAGATATGTGGCCACATGCTAAATATTCAGCCTGACCTTTTTGAGAAAATTTCAACAATGTTGAGGTCAGACACCAACTCTTGTATTCAAGTAGCTTTTTTTGTAGTTTTGCCTAAAAGTTGTGTTGTATCCTCATGATTCATGAGCATTTCGTAAAGAAGTTGGAGGTAGGTCGAAGTAACAAAAGTGATACACCACAAATCTAGACCAGGGCCCATAGCCACTGACATAAAAAAAATCAGCTAGATTCAATATAGACAAGGATGCCCTAGTGCACAAGGCTTCCTGTTTATGAGCTATGGGGAGGTTCAATCGTGTGTAGATGCCCTTTGATTCAGAGAGGCTATTTCTAGTGTTTGAAACCATGAAATCCAGGTTACAATGGAGTAACGTTGCTCTCACGCCAAGAAACTTACTGAAACAGCCATTGCTATGGGTTATTATACTCATACAGCCAAAGTGAAATATTATTGAATGGAAGCAGTTCAGTGTCATCCCTCAATCATGAACTGTGAAGAAGGTCAGGTTGAATTCTTCAAACAAAAAACTTCTAGACAGAATGTGCAAAAGCCTACCCATTCACATATCAGTTGCACCTTGGCCCCTGAATAGTTTGATTGAGAACTATAGCAAGAGCTGAATTTTAGCCACTTCTTAAAGTACTCTAATTCTTCTTAAGATGCTCTAATCCTTCAAGAAAATGATCTCTAGCACACTTGACTAATTTTAAGGTCCATTAGATCAATCCTCTTTGACCAATCCATTATGTAGTATTCTCTATCTAAAGAGAGTTCCGATTCTGCCGAAATATCAATCAAATTACAAGCTTTGTATATTATTGTAAATATCAATCAAACTACAATAAAATCTGACCTTGTGAATAGATTCAAGCTCTTGGAGGGCAGTTGTTGTTTTGGGCACCTGAAGCATTCCGGGTGTAAATATCTCCCGTAATCGCACAACACCTTTCTTTGCATAATTTTGTGCAAACTGTTCAAAAGAAAATGCAGACTTTGTAACATCATCAACCAAAAACAAGCATGCATCACTATTATGTATAGATATTCGTTACCTGAACAAGCCCCTGTGATGAAATGTCATCGGTCATGTCAACAGGGCTGCACAATAGAAAATGATATCAGAGCAAAAATAGTACAAAGAAAGAAGTTAACAAGATGTGTTCCAACATTCTATAGCAACTCCCCGCCAGTGGAAGCACAAAACAAATACAAGTATCATGCATCTTTTCTTTCTTCTGTGATCAATTGTTATGTATAAAAAAGCACCTACTTCCCAGTCAGAGGAGTTCAGATGACTGAAAAATAAGTGAATTGCATATGTTTAATGTCAACAACGATGTGGACGTGGATGTGCCCAACAAAGATTGGCTTCAGTTGTCAGGGTGGAGGTTATTGACAGAACGGACAGCATGAATGGAAGACTACCTCATTTACCACTAAGCTGTCATTTAGAGGCCTTAGATAGCGATTTGGGTTGTTTTCCTCTCAACAATGGAGCTCATCCTTCCCATCGTCTCACTGGCAAGCCTTGCTCGTGTTATTTGGAGGTCTGACCCAGCTTGATAATGTTAATGAAGATAAAGTTAAGGATAAGCCTAAAGATCACAACTATTTAGCTGAGAGAAGGATCTCAACCTCCAACAATAGGGGGAGTAGACAGGTAGTAGTTAAAGCACGTCATGCGCATACATGGAACAGTGATATCTTCAAAGCCTCGGTTCAAGAAGGAACTGATTTATTATTGTCTTCATCCAAGCAGCACGCCAGAGTTAAGAAGAATCTGAGCTTTAGTCAGGGTAGATAAACACCGTGAGGTAACCTTAATCTTCTTTGATGATTAATTACATCTGTTGTAAGAACTAGTTAACAGGAAAAATTAGTGATTTATTTTATTTTATTTTTTTTAAAGGGATCCCCACATCATTTGAGCTCTCACCTCCTAACGTGGGGCTCCTGAGTTACTTCATAAATACCCTGGCTCATACGCTACTTGTTGGGTCCTATGTCCAGGTTTATGAAAAGTTAGTGGCCAACGAAAAAGATGACAAAGCCCACAAAGGGCGCCAAGCCCAGTCCAATTATATGGAAGGCACTCGCAATGCCACCCTGATAGAAGATGACGAAAATCCTGCAGCATGTTTAATGCACTGTAGGAAAGCTGACAGAAAGGTAAAAAGGCTAGCCAATGGAGAAACAGCTGGCGCTGCGCCAATGGCTCGCGCAGCCACCTGCAGGCGGCCAGCCAGTCCTAGCTCGAGGGGGTACCAGGCGTGGCCGATAGCGCCCAGGAACCCGCCAGCGACGGCAAAAGGACAGCCGACATAACCGGCGGACAACGACAGAGACCAACGGCAAAGAAGCCGTAGCAACGGGCATTCTGACGCCCAGAGTCCAACGGGGAGGAATCTATAAGAGCTCCCACTCCCCACAGAGAGAGGTCCCCGATCCGTTTTTGGAAACGAAGAATTTCCCTCCTCTAAAACTTGATCGCAAGAAAGAAAAGGGCAACAGCCCGAGAACGCATTGTCTGCCTTCTATCACGAGCTAGCTCACGATCGTTATCCCCACGTCTACTCAGACTACAGGAAAGTTAGCCACCTATTGCGGTGCATCAAGGAAGCCAGGCCTTCCATAACCTGCTCACTGCATTCTCCATACCATTACACGCGCTTCTACAGCATTTATCCGCGCACCGCTCATAGCGTGCGCCATTTCCGTTTATTGCGAGAATTTACAGACTTGAGCGTCTGAGCGGCCTTGGTGGGAGAAATCCCGCCGAACCCCTGATCTCTTGTTTGTTGTTTGTGTTGTGCAGGTCCAAGTTCAAGACTACGGAGACCGGACCCTTCGCTTGACTCCACCGCGTGCTCAGCAATCCGAATGCTCTCTAATCCGTACAGCAACCTCCGGACTAGGGACGCAACAGTGTCCAACATATCTAGAAATCATTAAATTTAGGCTTTGCATGTTTTAGAGTTTTTATGAATCACCCCTACATATTTGAATGAAAATGAAATACTAAAATCATAAAATGTTGCTGATTTTTTTACAATTTTTGTTATAGGCGGTTTCACATGTTTGAGAGTTTCATAATGTAGCATTACATGTTTTAACATAAGCATATTTAAGTTTCTACAAAAAAATTAAGGTATTTTATGACATGTATTTCAAATAATTTGATGAAAAACTCTACAATTTATGAAAAAAATAAAACTATTTTCTTTAAAATGAGAAAATATAAAATATTATTTATATTTGTATAGAATTTTCCTTTTGTTATGTATTGGACTATTGTAACAAATTAGCGGTGATATGCACATTTTATCTTTAATTATGAAAAAATTATATATCTTACTAAGTAATTGACTTTACTTTTATTTTCTTCACTAACCTCCTCCAGAGTAGTAGCTCGAACCATACTTATAGGAAAATAGGATTGATGGAAGAGTTATCACTAGGATTAGAAATTGAAAGTTTTGGATGTTGTAATTATCATAAAATAAGTCTTAGAATTTTACTTTTATTTTGGTTAAATAGTTTTGTATTAATTTAGTTATTATGACGTTTATAGTCAACGGTGCAGCGGAACGTCAGCCTGTCCAGATGCAAGAAAATTGAGGTTATTGTTTATTCTGATTTTGTGACAATCAACGAGGCTCAAAGGATTAGTAGATTCCATCAAATCGTCCACGAAATGAAGCTCCATTGTTCATTTACCAGAGCAAGAAAAGGGTTTCACCACTGCCTATCATATTCACCTAAATGCTTCGTCCTATATTTCACAGTAACTAAAAAAAATGGGAACAATGGATGGTTAACATTATCTGATATCTCTAGAAGCTTAATATGAAATATTATACTTGGTTCCTTTAAGCTCTGTATTTCAGATTCTAGTATAGTTCCCAAAGCATAATTTTCTTTGGGAATACAAATTGTAAACAGAAGATAAGTTTCAAGGCTATGCTTCATGTTGTCTTCTGCAAACAAAAATAAACAATACTCATAACAAGAAGCAAATTGTTGTGCTGTAGACAAAACTATATGGTAAACATATGGGGAAGTTCTTAATGTTGATGTCTACCATTTACCTAGCACAGTCCTCTGAAGTGTCTGCAAAGCAAGGAGATAAAAGGCAACAAAGGAAAAAATCTAAGAGATTTAGCCATATTTTTAATAAAAAATACAGAAAATGTGCACTATAGAATACTGAGAGAGTTTCAAAGCAAAAATGAAAACCTGCAGAATTTAGTAGATTGACTATAACCACCTTCTTTGAAATAAAGAGCACCATCTCTGTCCCTTTTCGTCCTCCTATTTGCGTGGGCAAGTGGAGAATCCTAAATAGTATACAATGCGAGAGCGTGCGCACACACATACACACACATATATATATATATATACGCATATATGATAACTAAAAAAAATCACAACAATATGTCCCACAAAAAAAAATCAAAAGACCAAAAAAATTTCGCCACATGCTATAAATCTTTCTCATGACGAAAGATTATATGTTCGAAGGATATGTACAGAAGTACTTGTAATATTGAAAATGCTACCCGACTATAAGTAAACTCCGTCATTAATTGTACTGGCTATCATTCTCTCGTTACAAAATCGTCAACATAAACTCCAAAACGCCGAAGACTGTACAAACTCCAAAATTGTCAACACACTGATGAATAATTGCAATGCCTACAAGCTCCTCTGCCAACCATGCATACCAGTACAAACTTGAGGATGAGTTTTCGCGAAGAGGAGGATCATGATGCGGGATTACCCAAGATCATTAATGAGCTCCATTGCTCAAGGCAGGCATGCTCCACTCTATTCCCAACAACAGCTACTCAAGCTCCAAAGAATGCAACTAAAGGTGCTAGTTTTCACTCTTCCACCATAACCCCATGTGGAAACAACCCCCAATGATGATTACAATACAATTCAATGTGCCCACCAACACTCCATTCAAACCACTCAATGATCCGGCCAAGGTGAATAAACCATATTTTCTTATTTAAGAAATGTATTCACTAGTTAGTAGGTAGGCTAAGTTCAGATTAATCAAATTTAAGTGAGCCGTCTCCTTAATCAAAGAATAGTAAGTCCTCTTATTAGTAAACGATTTACATACTTAGGTGAGTGAATTCCTAAACTGACTACCAACCGTAGATGATTCTATTTAAATGGTAAGTGATTCCCCAATTTTTACTCTTTATACTTCTCGATTATCACAATTAATATAACTTTCAGTATTTTTGGTATGTGTCCATACACTAATGTCTGATATATGAAAACGTATGTACATAACAATTTTACTTAGACATAACTCTATCTAACTTCCATGCTTATCCAAAACTTGATTGCAAGTCTCAATTCCACGGTAATAATTAGCCCCTCCAATTGGAGCAAATCCCTGAGTTGGGGTCACTCCCTTCGTGGTGCTTGGTCCGCGGACATGACAAGGAAAATGACGCGGACTTTTGGAGTGATCCAAGAAGCCTGTCAAGACGGACGAGGACTCGTTGGAGAAGTCATGTCCAAGAGGTCACTGAGGACATGGGCAAAGACTCTGGAAGCCTAGGAGTTGACTCTCTCTCTCCGTAGGCCTGCTGTAGCCGCATTTTGCAGGTGGGCAATTGACTCACTCTGATTGGAAGGTTGAGGCAACTACAACTTTCAAGAGTGTCAGGCCTGCCACTCTGCACGCCGGGCGTGATCCTGCCACCCTACTACGATGGTGGTTGGCCGACCACTAGGCCTCATGTGTATATATATACTTAAAGCGTGCTTGGAGAAAGCTGTGGGCAAGCCTTTGCTGTAAATATAGAGAGAGTGTGCCACTTTTAGAGAGAGATTGTGTGATATACACTTGTGATTATTTATCTTTGTTTGGGCTTTGTGTAGCTAATATTCTTATAAACAATCAATTCTTTATAGTGTATTCTTTGGTGGTTTTTTTCTTAGTTGAGAAGGGTCTTTCCACGTTAAAATCTCGTGTGTATTTCTCTCATTTGTTCTATCTCTAATTTTGGCTGTCCGTCCGAGAGCTCAGCTCTGTTGCTGTCCGTGACCTGTCCACGCGGTCACCGTCGTGTCTTCCGTTTTGGGCCAACACCCTGCACTTGTCAAGCTGTGATAATAGCAATAGACATCTTTAAGTGTAGAAAGCAGTTGATTAGATCAAATCCTAATAAGAACACATATCTGAGGAAATAATGGCCTTGTTCAGAAAAGCCAAAGCCATATAATACATCTGTACAGTGGCCTGTAGGTTTGAATAGAGAAATACCGCTTCAAAGATATCAGACTTTTAGTGGCTGCAATTCAACACCAAGAAAAATGGGCAAAAAACTCCAAAGTTTTTCGAAGTCACCAGTTGTATTTACATAGTGCTTCCACAACCTGTAAATCATTAAAACCAACAATAAACAAATATAAGAGGAAAAGCTTTCCAAAGCAATGCAAGACTAGTGCCACACTGGCTAAAATATATATTAAAACGTCACACAAAGATAAAGCACTGTCACTTTTCTCTACAAAATTAATCCAATATAATTTTCTTGGTGCTACTAACTTTACACTATTTTCAGTGGCCTTGATCTGAATCATGTTTCGGGAATCAGCAGTAAATTTGCAACTCAGAGTGGGCCAGAATCTTGTTGCAGGAATCTGCGGTAAAATTGCAACTCAGAGTCAGCCAGCAATTACTCTCCTCACAATTGAATTGTTGCAGACACCAACAGAGCAAGGTGAGAAGACACAGGTGATATTAAGAAACATTGTGCCAGAAACAGCACAGCACCATTGCCCCTCATAGGACCTGGGCGGGCATTCGAAATTCATAAATGAAAAAATGCTGCTCATTCAGTTCATGGCAATTACACTTCAGATCTGAAGAAAGAAAACTGGAAGCAGAACAAAAATTAAGCATATAGCTATAGTTTTGCCAACAAAGTATAAGGATCAAATACCAAAAACCCCGATCTTCAAATTTCCAATTGAAGAAATTTATAATTTATCTGAACCCTAATTTTAAAAAATTGTACAAACAACAGCATTTTTTCAGACTGGAACCTCAGCAATAACACGAATTTTGAATCGCTTACTTAGTCTTTTACAGTTGAGAAATTGGTGAAACCCTAGAAAACCAACGAGGCGGGGCATTCCAATACAGTAAAGGGAGATGAACGAATTAAGAAACTCACTACTTACTCCCGTAGACGTTTAAGATGCCCTTACATTTCAAGAGACAGCTGTTGAACTGGATTCTCGATTTCTTCTCGGTGCTCAATGGTGGGGCAACAGAAATGTCGGAATCGCTATCTGAGGAATAAGACGAGAGCTGTGGGCCGTGGCGGGTGATGTTTTCGGGTGCCTGTAATACATTAAGGATTCTAGGCAGCCAACGATAGGCAGTGGACAGTCGAAGATCTCCGCGAAATTTTGGCGGTATTAGTGATAATAAAGATTGAGGGTGAACAATGTTTCATCGATGAGAATCTCGGAGCGTTCGACCTGATTCAAGGGCGTCGAAACAGTAAAATCAAGAACCGAAAACCTCAACCTAACACTTGAAGTTTCAATCGGTGGATCCCATCGAAAATCCAAACCACGCCGTTGACGACAATCTCTGCTCCTGCTCACTCTCCCATGGTAAACGTCTCCAAGACCGCCGATTTTGGAGAGACATCTCACGCTTGAATCTGTTTCCCGCCAAGGGAACCTCGTAGTGAGTGGAGATAGGGATAGGGAAACCGGATCAGGGATCCTGTTTCTCGGAGAAGTATAAATTTGCTTTTTTTTATTTTTATTATTAAATTATTTTTAATGTAATGCTAAAAATTTAAAATTTATATAATAATATTTAAATAAATATTTTTATTTAAAAAATTTATATTATTTAATTTAATATTTATTAAATATAATATTAAAAAAATATGCACACATCATATCCAACAAAAAACAATAAAATTAAACATGTATATTAAAATAGTTATATAATTTTAATAAATGATGATATTATAATATATCATGATATTTTTGTAATATTATTGAATAATTTCTGATGCGTACCAAGATCTGAACTTTGAACGGATTCGGATTCGTCTGGATGGTTGAACCGGTTCCGTTTCCTGAGCGCGAATCCTGCACAGCACTAAAAAGCACAGGAGGTCAGCGTGTCGGCGGAAAATTATCCCACCGAAAATACTCCGACGCTTAAGTCAGTAAATCGCCTTCGATAATCGAACAGTAATAGAAAACTGAGAATCGATAGAGAAAATGAATAGGAGTGTATTTATCCAAATGAAAGAGAAGCGAAAGCCGTCGTCTTGAATCTGGATGATGGAGAGGGAGTGAACGGCCGTCAAAGGCACGTTATTGCCTTAGATTTTTTCTGAAAGTCTCAGCAGAGAGATGAAGGTCCCAGAGTATTGGGAGCTTGATCCAGAAAGTAATTGGGAGCGTATGCGTTTGCCAGTGTGGTTGAAAGCATGTGCAATTGAAGTCTAACAGAAAGTGTGCCCTTGAATGATGATTAATGGCTTATTTATGATTTGAGATGGTGATCTCTCCTCTTTGGAAGAAACGATCCCCTCCGTGTAACTTGGCTGGCTTACCTTCTGGAGCAGATGCCAGTTGCCAAGTTGAGCGAGATAGTTTCCTTGTGAGGCGGTCAACAACTTTTCAAATCGGTCAATTTCCTTCTGAGTATATTACAGTTGGTGTGCCCCAATTGGCAAGGAATTGAAAAAATCTGGCGTCTTCCTTATGTTAATGGTGTCAATTTTATCAGTGTCCTTTTTGGGTGTCAACTGAGATCGTGGAATATGCCTGAAAAGTCGTAGTTGGCCATCTGATGAGTCGTGGGGCCCAAACGGATCAGGCTCATTACTGTAGAAAAGCCTCTTTGGGCCCAACGTGTCGTGCGCGGACGGTCAACGTTGAATTGACCGCCTGTGAGCAAGTTGGTCGCCCGGACGGTCAACACCATCGTTGGCCGCCCGGGGCTTTTCAATTCTAAGCCAGTTCTTCAAATGGTCCGTCAAAGTGTTGACCATTCTTTTTGGGCTTTTATTGACCTTTTGGGCCAACCCATTTTTGGTATACCCATCACTAGCCCCCATACTCGTAGTCAGATTTCTGACCTCCGGTATGTCTATGATAGGATGCCCCCTATTGCTTCCTCGGATGTTTGAGGATCTCGTGGAACTTCATTAGAGATTTGGAGGAGAGTTTGGTCAAGATTATTAACCGTCCTTGTCAATTCCGAAATTGTTGACCGTCCTGGTCAATTCTAAAATTATTGACCGTTTTAGTCAATTTTAGAGCCGTTGACCGTCCTCGCCAATTCTGAAAGAGTTTTGCGTGGCCATTAGCCAGTTTACCTGGTAGAGAGTGACACATATCTCCCATTGGTTGGGCGGATATCCTCGCCATTAATGCGTCAGAGATCTGCATTTTGCATGGCCAAGTAGGGAGACGACACATGGCAGATCTGACGGCATCTTTAATGAGGGATTTTGTGCTTGGCGCCTAAGTCATTCTTTCCAAACTTTAAAATCGTTCATGCCATCAGACCTTTGTCTCCTTCCTTCCCGTTTTTTAGAGAAATTTGCTAAGAAATCCTAGACTCTTGCACAACCATGGCCTCTGTCACAGATTTCTCATCTGTCTTGAGAGAAAGTGACGTCAAGGCATTGTGTGTTGAATTCAATATTCCAAATGAGATTTCCTGGAGAGTTCCGGGCAAAGTCGACAAGGCCTTTACCCCACCGAATGGGCATATCACTGTCTACGAGGCTCACCTGAGGAGTGGCCTTTGACTTCCGCTGCCGGACGACCTAGAGTCCATCCTGAAGGCTTTCTGCGTCCCCATCTGTCAGCTTCATGCCAACGCCATAAGGTATCTTTATACCTTTTACATTTTCTACCGAAAGTGTGGCAAAAGGCTGATGATGTCGGGGGTTAGGGTTTTATTTAAGATAAGCCAGAGGAGAGATTGGACGTCGCTGGCTCCCCGCCCAGGCCTGAAAATAAATAAGTCCATTCACGATTCTCTAAAGAACTGGAAAAATCGGTTCTTCTTCGTGAAGGTGGGGGAGAACTGGCCCATCGCGAAGGAATGGGGTCAGGTTTCGAAGGCGTACTTTGGTACGCCGTCTGCGGTGGAGTGTGCTGCCTACGCATAGCTGACTAAGGCCATCCATGCTAATCCTGACGAGTTCAGGAGGAATTTCTTAGTTTCTCGGACGGAAACCAAGAAAGTGAACTGGGGACCGTCGTCTCCGGTTTAGAAGCCAAGGCCTCCAATCATGATGATGAACCCTGAGGACTCCAAAGGCGTGATCAACCGTACGAGGCATACGGATGAGGTGTTTGCTGGCACAGGGCCTGAGAAGGTGATTGGGACGCCTTCATCATCTTCGGTGCTCATTGATTATGTGGCTGCCGGGATCTGTTGCAGATCCGGCAGTACTACGGGCGTAGGAAAGACTTTTGAAGACAAGCCCGCGGAGGCAGGAGGAGTCATCCTAGCCCAGCTCGTGGCGAAAGTGGTACCAGGTGCTGCCTAGATGGGATCTGTGGATGAGCCAGCCTGTGATCTCGCGGAGGGCTCGCAGATTTTGGTCGCAGAACCAACGGTGAGGGCTGATCTCCCAGCAGCTGCTCCAGAGGCTGTCAGAGGAGAGGAGCCCGCTGTAGCTGCTCCAGAGGCTACTGGAGGGGAGCTCGTCGCTGCCGTGGAAGAAGCTGATGAGTTCTTGGACCGCATCCTAGAACAGGTGTAGTGTACCACATTGGATTGGGGGAGGGGAACGAAGCGTCCTTATAAGGGCGTGGGCACCTCCCC
>JAOVVI020005861.1:0-16101 GCA_028571085.2 Nepenthes alata
ACCAATACTGTTGTTTGTTATAGATGATATCTTGTCATGAACAACACGGCCCAATTAATACATGAGGTCGATTCTTCAAATTATCGATTTAACTCATTATTGTCTATTTCATCACCAATTTCCAAATATGTACAAATTTTTTTAATGGATAATGAATTTAAACAATCGCTCAGAACTCAATTTGTTGAAGGAAGAAATGCCCAAATAGAAGCGGCTCACCAAAAGATCCTCTAAACTCGAGATTTAGCTGTGATTGACCCATGCGGCTAAATCCAAAATCTTTTAATAAGAAACGGGCAAATAGGATTAACTAGTAGGCTTTTCCTGCGGTTACAACTCTAACTCAACGGTTGACAACCTTTATAATTTAGCGAACAGTTGCAGGCAACTGCTATCAGCATATTGTCCTAATGATCTCGAGAAACAAGTTATTGGCGACAATTGCTTAAGCATTATCCCTCATGATTGCAAAGCGCTGACAACCTCGTAATTGTAGAGCCGTGACACTCAATATTGGTTAAACTGACATCCTCTCTAAAAATACTCATTTTCTCCACAGGAAAAGAGGTCGATCAATTAATCAACATTTGCCCAGAAGCTAAAACATTCAATCGAGCAAAAAGTTGTTATTCGATTCGTGCATCCCTCTCTTTCTAAAAGTCACATTTTCAATGAGTGCATTTCTCACTAAGCTACTCCTACCGTGAGTCTACCATCTCCAGCCGCTCACACATTCGAGTACACCAAATAAAACACAATCATCAATTACATAGTCAATCTTCTAATACTATTACATCCACACATATTTTCACATTCATTTATCTTTTTATTCGACCAAAAATAATTATTAACTTAAACGTCAAAAATATATTAAGGAGAAAATATCGCATTCATCTAAAATATTATTTGTTAGGTGTAATATATAGGATTTAAATTTAAAATAATAAAGATCAGACTCATATTCAGTTGAACATTCGAATTAGGTGGCTCATTAATTCGTTCTATAATCAAAATCTAACGACGCATCAATTATTTTATAATTATGCCTAATATATATATTTTTTACGACAATTATTTCTCCTTCTACGTACCTAAACAAATTAAATTTAAAAAAATAACATACATATAAATTTAAGAGAATAAAAAATATTAAAAATTAAGAAATACAAATAATTCTAAAAAGTATTTATTAGTTCCTAAAATACTATTTATATAAAATAAGTAACATGTTTTTGCACTTTTAAATTAGACAGGTACAACTTTAGATCATCTTATTTTAAGGGTTGAGAGTAGCTCCACCTTTTAATTTAAAAAATTAAGTTATTATTTTTTTACATCTCAAATATTTATTTTAAAATAAATAATTATAATTTAATAATTAATATTATCTAATTTTGTATATTTTTAAAAATAATTAAATTATAATTATTTATTTAAGTATTAATATTTTATATTAAAAAATAAATAAATTTAATCTTTTTAAAAAATGGACTTTCCGTGACACCCCCTATTCAGACAGCGCCCACGTATTTACTTACCACAACTTTTCGATTACCGTTGAAAATCTCTAATCTCAATTTTTTTCTAAAATTAAAACTCACTTGAAAAAAATAAAAATAAAAATAAAAATAAAAATAAAAATTAGTTTCCCGAATAGGAAATCAGTCCTGAACATAATAAAAATAATTCCCAGTCCAAGTAGAGTCCCACTCTCGAGCTCTAAAAAACTCCGCACTCGCTGCACTAACAGGACACGTGTCAATCTGAAGCATAAACAAATCCAACTTCGTCAGATCACAGGCAGACGTATGCGTTAATCAACTACACGTGTAAAGACAACACAGCGAGTGCAAATTACTAATTTTTACGCGCGTGAGAGTGGGCTCTCGTTGCAGTCGTCTTTTTTAATTTTTTTGTTACGAAAGCGGGTGAAATGGAAAGGTTGAGTACAAAAGTTATTTTTTTATATTGTAATTAATTATTTAAAAATAAATTATTATAATTTAATAATTAATTTTTATTAATTTTTTATATTTAAAAAATAATTAAATTATAATTAATTATTTAAATAATAACATTTTAAATTAAAAAAAAGTATTACATCCTTATAGGACATCGAGCTGGGTCCACGGACAGATGATTCCCTGGAAACTTACGTGGTATTTTTAATATGGAAATGAATTTTTTACCGTTAATTACAAATGGTTAATTTTGTAAAATAAATAACTATAAATTAATTAAATTTAATTATTTTAAAATTAATTATATTTATTTAGAAGATTATTTTTAGAAGCACCGGGATCCGGGTTTTCTGGTGAATGTTTGGTTTATATTCCTGCCTAATCAAGTTTGTGGAGGGGGAAGACCGGAGCGACGTTTCCTATTTCTCTCTCTCTATTCCTTTCGCAACGTTTACCCATTGCCAAACGACTGTCTTTCTCAGTTTTTTTGCGCTTGATTGTTTCCGTTGCCGGTGTTGATGAGAATTGGAGGAGGATCAATTGAATGGAGCAGCTGATACGATGGAATTGGATGCCGGAGCTACGATGTCCAGAGCGACTGTGACCTCAGGATCATCTATTTCTCGGCCCTTGGATGAAGGTTTTTTTCCGTACCTTTCTCTCTCTTTGATCTCAAATGTCATCGCCTCTAACCCCCCCTCTCTCTCGCATTCTATTTAGATTAACGAATGGGTGGATGATATATAGTTAACTTGCAATGGCCGGCAGGTTTTACGATTTAGCTGCGTTTTCTCTTTGATCGTTTTTGAATTGGATACTAATTGATTCTCTCTTTTTCATACAATTCAGAATACAGGAATTCGGAGAGAATATCCGTTTTGTTTTTCCATTTTCCGTTTTCTTCTCCGGCTAAAGGTCGAGGAAGTCTTGCGTAATTCATAATGCTGTAAAATTCGGTGATCGAGTTGTGTTGATCCTCTGAAATTTAATCGATAGGAGATAAGATTATTTTTTTGGTTTGTTTTAAGGTGATATTTTCCCTGCGACGACTTGCAGCTACTTATAACTGTTGATGTTATAGCGCTGTTGCAGGACTGTGATGAAAGCAACGTTCCACTATTCTCTTGAGTGAATGAAAGCGTAGATTAGGTAATATTTGGGAATGCATAAGAAGTTAATGAAATGCTGCTATTATAGGCTTGTAAATGGGTAAATAGATTTTTGGCTCTTTTGGGGCTTCAAAGTGGAGGAAAGGAGGAAGGATGGGAAACTTTTACTCAAATTACCAATTTTAATATATTATCCTTTTCTGGTTGTCAAGTTTGATTCCGGCTATTAAGAGTATATTAAGAATATATTATCCAATCTATAGTTCTAGTGGACGATGCCTTAAATTGTGATCTATTCCCATTCATCATACCGGATGACGGGCTGGAAAGTGGCTCCTTTACTGTTCTGCAATGGCAATGAAAAGAAAGGTCATGCCTGTATCAGCTTACATGTCATACAATTGCCAAGTATTTTATCATATTTGAGCTTAGCAAAAAGACTTCTCGACAAGTTGGAAGCATAGGTTTATCATAAAAGTTCAATCACATAAAAGGCAATACAGACTTCAACTTTTAGGATATATAGATTTCAGAAGCAGTGGTGGCTTGCAATGGTTTCTCACTAGTTTTGACAAATAAATTTCTGAAGCTATATTGGCAATGTATCACAGACTCAATGTGGCCGGTGAATTTAAGATCTACTGGAGCAGTGGAAGCTGGACTCTATCCGCGTGGGCCCTATCCTGTGCGTGAAGGAGAACCTGATTGTTCATATTACATCAGAACAGGGCTTTGTAGATTTGGTTCAACGTGCCGATTCAATCATCCTCCTAACAGGAAGCTGGTAAGAGCTCTCATTTGTTGTAATTAATATAGTGAATTGTCTCAACAGCACATATATACGGTGAGCTGTGGAGCTGGAATGTCAGTTCAAGTTATATGTTTCGCTTTTTAGATGATGAAAGGAATCTACTTGTATATTCACCTGTGTACATACATAATGCTTTTATCCAGCAAATTGATTTGTTCTCACTTCATATGATTGTATCTTTCAACTCCACTGTGGAGTTGTTGCTTTGGGGAAAATTCTCCAACAATATATGCCTATGGATTCCCTAAACAGGCACATGTTTAATCACTTTGGTATGCTATGTTCTCACATATTACAAAAAATTCTCTCATGTCTTCAATTTCTTGTTCCATGTTTGCACTATCATTACACTGGTGCCCCTGTTGTGAAGATCGAACTTTTATGAGACCAATTTAGTTTCATCAATTATTTCCTCTTGAATGGCTGTGTTATTGCTATGTTACTTCATTATTATTTATTGTCTTTATTCCATGAGTCAAATATGTTCCTAACTGTGTTTAAAGGGACATTAACCTGCACAAAACTCTGCAAAAGAAGAAGAGGAAATTATGAAGGTGTATTGTAGATTGGCACGTTTATAATATGTGCAACTATATTCACTTGATGTTCTATAATGAGTGAATTGTTTTTGTCGTTTTACGAGTCATCAGTTTTCCAGCAAGAAGCCTGAATTGACTAGAAGGCAAGCGTGAAGGATAAGATGACCTTGAGAGTCCTGAAGCCCCATCTGTTGTAGTTTGTGCATGAATTTGCTCATTTTACACAAGTTAATTCCTGTTTATGGGCAAGAAACACCCTCCTTCGTGGCCCCTCTAACAAATCCTGTCTGCATAAGTTGACATCTCTGATGCTGTTATATAATTGCTATACATTAACAATAACTGTAATGCCTGTGTGTGTGCTCACGCGCGCGCATGTGTGTGTTGCCTTATCATCCATTCCATTTCTGGATATTGTTGATGAATATAGTAGATCTTGTTCTATTACAGGCTATTGCAACTGCAAGAATGAAAGGAGAGTATCCGGAAAGATTAGGGCAACCTGAATGCCAGGCATGCATTTTTTCTCCATTTTTATATGTAGACGGCAATGCTTCTGGTCAGTGTATGTGTTTGGAACTCGGATAGCTGTCTTTGTAGTTTTGCTTATATAAACAACATTTTGGTCATTTTAGATGAGACCCTGATGTGATCTAGGATCTCTTGGGGATAGCTTATCTGGTCATATGCCTTGTTTGAAATATATGAACATATCTTACATCTAATAGCTGTACTTGTAGCTTCCAGAATGTTTATGCTACAATTTCTTTGGCTTACTGCTCCTATGCAACTATGGGAGGAAGACAAGGATGTCTAAATATGTCATTCTGAAGATAACTAAGTCAAATATTTCTGAATTATTCAGTGTCAAGTTAGCATATTAATCAACTACAATTTCTGTCTGGCTATTCTAAACTTGCTTGATGCATGGTTTTTTGAACTCCAGAATAGAGTCAGCATATAGGATGAAGATGGAATATTGCTTTCTATATTTGAAAAAATCTAAGTTGATGAAGATATTTAAGTGGATACACCTATGATTACCTTAGGTCACCATGTTTATCTAACTAGTATGAGAAATTTAGGTTGATAGTTTATTTCAGGGAGAAAAAATATAAGGGAATGACCCTAGATAATCCTTGTCAAGGGAATTACTGGCCGATATAGATCTGGAAGTGTTCTTTGTCCAAAAAAAAAAGATATACGAGCTCAGCACCATAGGATATGTAGGTATATTAATGAGAACATCCTGGAAATTTTATTTATTAGTTTATTTTATGAAATTTGCATCCATATTTTGTCATATGTTAGAGTTCTAAAATTCTATAATAATTGTGGTTGTCTCTAAAGGTATTTATGGAATGTCATATTTTTATCCCATTATTTTTTTTATTTTATGCCATGGTTGATTAAAAAATTATACTTGTTTTCTAGCTAACCTAATAGTAGGGTATCTCTTTATAAGGATTTTTTTTAAATAGCTATGAATGAATGTATAATGAGTATAGATATTACCTAATTATCTGTCTTCCACTCTTGTTTTTCTCTTCTCCCCCCTTGTTATCGCTTCTTCTCCTCCCCTTCCCTATTCCTTCCTCTAATTCTCTGTATCAAATTGGTTTTATAGTTGAAATCTTAATTTTACAAACTTCTTTTAGTTCTCTGAAATTTGTAACTCGTTCATAACTTCTCAAATAGCCTACCATTTCTGCAAAAGAAACAACACTCACCACTAAGATGCTACTTGCTCATCTCCTACAACGTGTCAGCAACGATAACCACCAATAATGCCACTATCATTTTTCCCCAACCAAGCCACCATCAAAGACATTCGAGAATATTATAAGAAAGAGATTGACTATAGGAATATCAAGATTCTTACTTGGTGGGGCTGAGTTCCTTTGATGAGAATATCTTGGAGATTTTATTCATTAGTTATTTTATTAGATTTGCTTTCATATTTTTTTATTTTTAGAGATTTCTAAAATTTTATAGTTTTAGTAGTCTTTAGGATACCTATAAAAGCTTATATATTTTTTTCTTGTTTTCTTGTTTTCTTTTTTTAGGTCGTAGTTAATTAGAAAATTATATTTATTTCCTAGTCAACCAAGGAGTAGGGTATATTTATATAAGGATCTTAATTTTTTTTATTCTAGTAGTTATGAGTGAATGATATAATGTGTAGTGTTTTTATTTTTGGTAAGTAAGATATAATGTGTAGTTGTTGCATATTATATCTTTCTTCCCTCTTGTATGTCTCTTCTCCCTCCCCTGTGTCATCCCTGCTTTTCTACTTCCCCCCCTTCCTATTCCTCCCTCTTTTTTCCTGCATCAGATATGGATGTGTTGATTTCCTAGGATTATGCCTCGGAAGCCAAACTGACCATTGAAAGTGGAAGCCCTTAAAATAGGTAATTTTGCTTGTGGAAAAGTTCACTTGATGTCAAAATGCTTATGCTCATCTTCTCTTTTATTTTTTCTGGGTAAATTGATGACCAGGTTTAAACCTTACGAGCTGACAATTAATTATATCTTGTTCCATTTGTAGTGGCTAGCAAAGTTTAGGTGGATCCTCAAATGTGAGGCAGACTGACTCCCGTGTTTTTCCTTATTGATATTTCTTGTTTAGCTCAATATGTTGGGGATATATGAAGGGTGAGGGAGGAGTTGCTTGATTATCTCTTATTGTAGTGCCCAGAGTTGGCTATCCATCTTGAAATCTCAAAACTTATTTGATTGTTTCTTCCACGTGGTAATGCTTTCTTGCAGAAGGTTTGTTGATGCTATTTGAAACTAGAAATTACAGACTACTTTAACATACTACTGGGAGGTTGGGTGTATTCAGAGTGTCGATACCCAAATATTGTGAGAAAATTTTGTACCTTCACACCCTACACTGATTCCTTGTTTTTGTTCCTTGCCTTTTCCTCTTTGAGTGTTTTAGTTTGCTGATTATGTAGAGTTAAGCTAGTTGATTTTGTTCAGCTCCTTCACTAACGGAAAATATGTTGTTGTCATGTAAGTTAAACTTTGAATAGTGATGCCCATTGCATGTTCTTGGAAAGAGTTCTCTCTCTCACTCATCCAACTTGGTGTTTTGACTTTGATGACTAAATACTTTGATTTGGACTTTTATTTGTCCAGTACTATTTGAAGACTGGCATCTGCAAGTTTGGAGCTACATGCAAGTTTCATCATCCCAAAGACAAGGGTTGGATTTCTGGAAAAGTTCCTTTGAATATTTTAGGCTATCCACTTCGCCCGGTGAGGATGTGTGGTTCTTCCATTATGAAATTTGGATTCATTGTATGATTACGACACACTGATCAGTCATATTGTGACATAACAATGTGTTACCTGTGCTGTTTCCTTGTTCCTTTCTATCTGCAGACTGAGCCAGAGTGTGCATATTATTTAAGAACTGGACAATGTAAATTTGGGAGCACTTGTAAATTCCATCACCCTCAACCGTCGAATATGGTGGCTTCTTTGCGGGGTTCTCCTGTTTATCGTCCTGTCCAGTCTCCAACAACTCCTGGTCAACAATCAAATCCAGGAGGAATAACAAATTGGCCATTGTCACGAGCATCTATTATTCCAAGTCCACGATGGCAAAGCCCTTCTAGTTACACACCTTTGATTCTACCACAGGGAATGGTGTCTGTTCCAGGCTGGAATGTGTACACTGTAAGCATATTTATTATCATTTAGCATTCCAGAAAATACATGATGGCATGAAACTTGCCCCCTTTGACAGGGAAGACTCTCCTTCACTTTTTAGTAAGTTTCCTTGTGGTTTCCATGAGAAAATCGTGTGAAGAAATATCTGTCAGTTGCCGCTGAAATGATTTTCTGACGCAACTCTTCATAAAATGAATATTTCTGTGGGCATGTGTGAGTTTCCTTAACAATGTTTTTTTGAGAAGAAATACATTTTTATTGAACCATTGGTGCTGGGCCACTTTGTCTTCTAGATTCGCTATAAACTGGAGTTTATGCATTTTCATTTCGTATTTAGAAGTGCTATGCTTTGGTTTCGTAATCTTATTCTCCTTTGTTTTCACCTTTTGTATTACTTTCAAAAAGTCTTGATGGACAGGCATGACTTCTTTGGCTTTCTGTTTTTTCCCCATGCCTAGGGTCAGCTGGGATCAGCTTCATCTTCTGAAAGCCAGCAGAAAACTGCAGTAAACAATCCAACGTATGGAATGCCACACCAGAGTGAGTCTACGGCGTCTCAAGGGACGTACTCTGCACATCACTCCAGCTCCATCCCTGTGAGATACTCTGCATTGCAAAGAGAAAATGTTTTTCCAGAGAGACCTGGTCAAGCTGAATGTCTGTATTACATAAAGACTGGTGACTGTAAGTTTGGAGCAGTTTGTCGGTTCCACCATCCGAGGGAGAGACTGACTCCTGCTCCAGATTGCTTGTTGGGTCCATCGGGCCTACCATTACGTCCGGTGAGTTTTGTTCGTGTTTCATTCATTGTGTTTATGGTGTTTTATTATATATCAAAGCAGATAATGAACTCTGATGTTCCAGTTCTCAATTGCATCACCTAGAATACTTTAGCCTGTATTTGTAATCTCTCTCTTAATAGAAAGCAAGGAAGCCTTATGAAGTATTTTGTCTCATCTTTGTCAAGGCTCTAGAGAGAGCATGCTTTGTAGTTTTTACTGATGTCCTATAGTAAAAGATGTTTCTGTAGCTAAATGAGCAATTATCTTCACTCTGTTTGGAACTTCTTTGTATTTTGAAGTCTGGACTGAATAGTTGGGAAATTCATGGAATTGGCATTTGAGTGCTGTATATTTTGTATTCTTTAATGATTAATACTTTTGATGAATTGATATCCATTTCTCAACAGGGAGAACCTGTATGCGTATTTTATTCTCGATATGGTATATGCAAATTTGGTCCAAACTGCAAGTTTGACCATCCAATGGGAATCTTATCATACAATCTCTCTCCGACATCTGCCGATGACTCAACTGTTCAACGTTATCTAGGTTCACCACCAGCATCTGGGGAGTTAACCTTTTCATCAGAAGGGCTTGTCGAAGCAGACTCAGGAAAGACAAGGAGGCTTTCACTCTCAGAGACAAGAGAGTTTTCTTCCAATGATGATAATCATGAGACAAGGGGGTAGAGTTGCCTGTCAGAATTAATGGTTGCTCACTTTTTAAAATCATTCTCCAGATAAAAAGGAGCTACCTGTAAATTCATTTCCTATTGCTGATATGTATGACGGTCAAGTCAATTCAATTATATCATCTGAAAATGCATTTCAGCTGACAATATTTGCCTGCTGAAATTCACTTCCTGTGCTGTATAAATCTGAAAAGTCAGATTTGGCAATACCAATGTGAATAATTCATCTTCCAAAATCCCATTTTTTGGGCTACATGAATCGATTTGTTTTTACTTTTCTTTTTCTTGGGTTTGTGGTGGTGGAAGTAAAATCACTTTGTTTTACCTGTGATATGTGCAAACTTTTATTTTTTTACCTTTTGTTGATCTATTGTCTCATTTTTATTATTATTTTATAACACCCGATGTTTCATTTTCGGATTGATTGGACTCCCAATTATTAGAGGTTATTTATTATGGAAATAGTGGTGCAGATATCTCCTGTAGCCAAAACTTTGTATGGAGGCCTAGATTAATTTCATGAAGACACCAGACTAGTTAGATTCAAGGAATCACTCGGAGGGTATTTTGGTAATTTCCTTAGTAATAGTAGATGTTATCTTTGGTGCATTGTTTTATTAGTTGAAGTTCTTTGTAAATGTAGTAAATATATTTTGTAGTGATTATATGTTAAAAATTAATTAAAATATTATGCAAAATGTGTGGACTGGAAAATTCTAGGGAAACCCCAATTTGTCCTCTTAAACCCTAATGAGCTGCGTCTACTACTTGTGCATTTGGCTGCCTCTCCTCATTTTTCAGCTATTCCTCTAGTTAATAAAAGAAAAGGGAAACTACTAAGGAGCTAAATTAACCCCTAAGTCCCATGCCCCTCGTTTGAAAAAGAAAAACCTAGTTTTCCCCCCTCTTCCTTATTTTATCTACCGGCCCCTTCTTATTTTTTACCCTAATTTTTCCTTGAGAGTGTCGGCCACTTGGAGAGGGGAAAGAGGGGAAAAAATTGGCAGCCACCTTGGGGCTTCATTCTTCCATTGAGAAAAGAGAGAAGAAGAGAAAAGAAGAAAAAAAGGTCCAAACCTAAAAGACACTTGTTCCTTAGTCATTCCTTGGATCCATGCCATCATTAAAGAAGGAGGAGGTAATCCGTGCTTGCAAAGTGAAGGGGAGGACAAGCTTGGTGAGTTGTTGGAGGTCATTTGTGCTTGCTCTGATCGTTTAAAGAATCATAATCAAGGCAAGTAAAATTTTCACCGTTCCTTGGCAATCTTCTTATTTCTTCTAACAAAATGTGTTTCCATCAATTAATGTTATTTTTAATATGTTAAATGGGATCCCTTGCATCCATTTTTTAACATCCATTTCGGCTCCTTAAAGAAAGTTGATTATTTCCATAAAAATGATGTTTTTGTGACTCAATTATGATTTCATGTCTAAGATTTGATATTTATTCTTTCTAGTATGATTTTTGGAAGTTCTTTGCATGTTGTTAACCGTGACTCGATTTGGTCCCATGAGGGCCAAATGTATCCTTGCTTAAGTTAGGGGACATGTATATATTAAAAGAATGGAGAGTGAAATCCACAAAGTTATATGCAAGGATGATGAGATGGTGACGAACCCCCCTTGGCCATGGATTGGTGTAAGCTTTTAGGAGCCAAGATGAAAACTTTACATATGTTTTAATATGTGGTAGAGCTCTATGTTTACTAATGTTTGAGGTTAAATAATTGAGTAGCTTTCTAAGGTAGTAAAACCTCTTGTTTGGCCGTGGCATGAGCATAAATTTTGGTGAGTCCATATGTTAGTTGCATGTCCATGCTGTAGTATGATGAGGATTTATATGTATTCTAATGATTTGAATTACGTATTTTGCTAGATGTTAGAGAATGGACCAAATCTTCTTGTGGCCGATACCTTAGGGCCATTTAGTGGTAAAATGGTAAATTGATCATTTTTAATGGAAACTTTCTGTTTAATGTTGGTTTATACAACATTAACTTGGTGTTTTATACATGTGCCTCTAGATGGACCCTGTGCCTCTAGAATAGGGAGAAAAGACGATTTGTGTGTTTTATACATCAACTTGGTTGAATCTTTGTTGAATAAGTGAATTAGCCAAGTGACTAGGGGCTATGTATGGCCTCATTTCATATTTATATAAAATTTGTATGAAGGCAGTTGGTAAACCTTGGTTCTATCTATTAATTAATGTACTAAGTATAGAATATTGGTTTTTGTCTTGTAGTGAACCTAGGTGGTTTGGCCATGGGCCATAGTGTACCCCTCGGTGAAGTGGTTACCTTGTTAATTTAGGTTATAAGTTGATCGGGTGAAAAATTCTAGGGATTTTGATGATCCAAGTTAGTGATATAAGGGATCGGACATGAGGGAGCCTTTTTCTCCTAGTGGCTAAGTTGTTGCTCAAGGATAGGAAAGTGAGATGTTTTACTTAGTGTAAATACATCTTAAAGGTGTTTAAGATAACCTTGAGTCAATTTCAATAGATTAGAAGTTGATCGTGTAGGAAAGTAAGCAAGTACTCCTAGATGGACATTCATGGTCAGCTTTCCCTTCGATCCAATGGATGTTTTTGGCCCTTATTATTTTACTAATTGTTACTTTATGGTTAAGTAGAGGAGATTATGTGAAAATACTTTGATATTAATGAGTATGAAACCTGTAGAGCCGTAGTATAATCTACAGTCATTCGATATCTAGTCAATGTTTCAGCGGATCGAGGTCGATAGTTTTGGAGGGGTGCTTATAGTCCTATGACCTACGACATTGAGATATTGATGGATATCGCGACTAGGGATGCTAAGTTTAACATGTTTGGATGTGTTCCTCTGCCATATGTTGGCAAAATTGTTTGGTTGTGTTTCTATGCCATGTGTTGGCAAAGTCGTTTGGATGTGTTCTTATACTATATGTTAGCAAAGTAACCTGGATGTGTTCCCATATTATATGTTGTCAAAGTCATCTGGATAAGAACCTATGCTATGTGTTCGTGAAGCCTTGGAGACTTTTGTGGTCAGATGTTAAACATGTGAGCATTGGTTATCTCGTGGTAGTTATCTAGTTGTTAGTGCATGAATATGTAATTATTAGTTTATAGTAACAAAATAAGATCCGAGAATATTCTTAAGATATATCTTGTAGTAGTAACTTCTATTATGATTGGTTCAGTGGAACCTAACTTGTTAATATGTGGATTTAGTTGAATCTAGGTTGTGCTCATGGTCTTATGGATTTGGTAATAACCCTTAAAGGTTGAGAATTGTATTGCCCTTGAGCCATGATTACGACGTAATATAAAATCTCGGATAGTTGTAGTTGGTTGTCATGGAATCAGTATTGCTTTTGCTTTTTCATTGAAATTGTTATCCGATATGGTTATTCTTTATTATAATATTGATTGTATCACTTGTTAGGCTTTCAATTTACCATTGTATTTTCTTAATTTCATATTAATACAGGACAATAGAGCTAGTTGAAGATCGAGCATTTGCTGATGAGCGTACAGGCAGAGGACCCTGGAGTCCAACTATTATTTTATGTTGAGTGTGGCAAGCTTTATATTTTTCGTGATAGTAGCATGTTATCTATTTCGGGGCTGCGACCCTTAGAATTTTGATGCATTTGGACGTTTCTATTTCGTTTATCTTGTAGTTGAGACGATGAACTTTATGATAGTATTGTTGCAGGTGTATTTTATTTATGATGGATCATTATTATTGCGACTTCCGCGTGAGAGGTTTGGGCTTGGTCAGGTGATTCAAGTTCAAGTCGTCGCATTTTTAGTTTATGAGTGTTCTGGGTATTCTCTGCTTGATTTCTTATAGTCATTGTCACAGTCACCCTGAGTGAAAAAATTGCTTCCCCTTCCCTGCCTTTTTGCATTGTTTTGTTAAGCCTATACATAATATTTCACACCTATAATTGAATAACATTACTTTCTTCCCTATGATGCAAAAGAAACAACACTTTTTTTTTTCTGTTTGGTAAGTAAACAACACGTGCCTTCATTATTTGTTTGTGTATGATCGTACTTTGTAATTGACCATGTCTACTTTTTGGAATTTCTTACTCTACCCAGATTCTGCAGTTTGTCTTTCTTGGTAGATAGGGCTTTTGTTGCTGAAGTTATATGAGCTCACTGCAAGCCAGAGATTTCAAAGGCAGCTGAATGAAAAGCAGAATCTTGTTCATGTGCTTACTGGATCAGTTCAATGAATGTAAGCGGCTAAATCTTGGAAGGAACTCAGCAGTCCTGTTTATATTGCCTTGCAGGTTGACTTTAGAATTCTGCTTTGTGTAGGTGGGAAAAAGTCAGTAAATCAGCTGCAAGATGTTTGGGTCTTTTTCGTTGGCCTGCCACACATTAAATTTTACAATGAATATCATCAACTCTTCAAACCCTGATGAGACTTTAGCTTGATGGACAAGCATGTAAGTACTTTATACTAAGTCATTTTCCGTGATGCATTTCAATTGGAAGAACAGATTTGTTACTTTAGATAGTGGGCCTTGAGGAAGGGGAGGTGCTGATTTTCGAATTTACAATGCATTTTCAGTCTGTGTGGCTGAGATTTGAGTATCTTCCCAGCCTTTTCTGGAGTTAAGGACAGGAGAAATTGTACCCATGATTGTGTGTTTGTTGAAAGGTTGATGGCACCGACGAACAAGCAGACTTGGTTGAATCATTCAATGTATGTCAAGTAGTTATGCAATATATATTGCATTAAATTCATATGGAGTTAGAGGTTTTGTTGATCATATGCACTTCTGCATGGTTTTTGTCTGCTTATTAGGTGGTAACTCCTGTGCCCTTTTAATCAATATGCTGAAATTTGGCAACTTTCTTTATAACTTTGTTTCGAAGAAATGCTTCAAATCCACATAATTCCAGGTTACCTGTAAAATTAGGAGACAATTTATATTCATGAGTTGGCATGACTCTAATTTTTTCCTTGATAAGGTAAATTATGCATGACCAATTTTTTCGATGTGCTTAGCTCACTTATAGATCAAAAAACGCGCAGCATAGACATGGCATTCTAGTCGCACGGACAGAGGAATGTGAATAACAGTTCAAGATTGATGAGTCTATATAATCAGCACAAGGTCAGGAGGACAAAAGTATTATATTGTATTATTAGATTTATTCTACCCACGTAGAAAGTGATTGGTTATCTAACGTTGTATGTTCTTCTCACAGTTTGTATAATTGGATATTTTAACAGATCCATGCCTTCTTTGGGTTTAGAAACAAAATTGGCTTTCTCCCTCTTATAATCGATGGTCATATCAGTTGCCTCATTGCTTATGGTGGATTAATAATTTTTATGTTTATATATGTGTTAGGTTTTGAGTCCTTCTCTTGTTAGTCTCACGCCAAATGCACGGGTTACCGGAAGAATTTGTGTCTAACAAGCGCTCGATGGATGTTTGTGTGCATTTAAGAAAGAATAGGCACGCCTAAAGGGCAGTCGTGCCCCAATTCTAGTGAAACCAGCACCTAAATGGCGCCTGAAGAACGCATGTGCTTGGATTGTCCAAAAGGGTTGCGTCTAGTTTTTACTTGTGTGTCGATGCTAATATAAATTGCCCTGATACTTTTTTAGGACAAAATTCGAGAGCATTTTCAACATAATAGTGTCGTATGAAAAGAGAGAATGGAGAAAAGAAAGAAAATGAAGATTTTCAATATTTAGTTGAGGCCCGATTTAAGTTTTATTTTTCACTAAGCTCAAGTATATTGCTCTAGTCTTGATTTTAAGGTGTACTACTGATTGGTTGTTTTGTTCTCATTGTTGTCATGTTCCGAAACTTAGCAAGTCTAATTAATTATTATTCCTGAAATTAAATTTCAAATAAATTCAATAAATAACGTTAAGTCTCAAAATCCAAGTATGACAAACCAAATGTACAGGACCCGACAAATCAAAACCCACACAGGACCTCATCCAACAACTGTCCAGATAATAAATATGACATGCTCTACAATCATCGTAAGAAATGTGACAATTCAACCATAATTATGATCAATATATAACATAATATCCTAACTATTTTCGAAATATAACCATTGGCGTATACCTGGCCAACTTAAAATCCATCACTTTGAATACTAATTTAAACCATAATAGAATTAGAACTCATCAAATCGGATGAACAACTGCCAGATCATGACTATGCTCCTGCAAAGTATCCAAGCTTTCTAATATGAAGGAATAAAATAGAAGACGTAACCTTAAAGCTCAGTAAGTATTATATATGGAACAAGTGTGTCCAATAAATTAGAGGGATGGCTCAAAACATATTTTCAAAAAAAGCACAGATAACAGATATAAATCTAAAATCGCCGATATCAAAGGTCAAATAATCAAATCAGAATCAAAATCCAATATCAAAACTAATAGTAATCTTGTACTCAAATCATATATCAAATCAAAATAGATATCCAATCAGAAAACGGTGCTCTCGGGACGTGTATATATATATACAAAACAGAGGTGATCAGGTGG
>JAOVVI020005862.1:0-16101 GCA_028571085.2 Nepenthes alata
AGAGCTTAGCTTCAAGTAGGAGAGGTACATGCTACTTTGTGATAATAAAAGTGTAATCCTCCTCTACAAAAATTTCTCATTTCACTCCAAATCGAAACAAATTGATACTTGATATCATTGAGTGCAAGATGTCGTTAACTCAGAGTTATTAGCACTCGACAATGTCAGGATTGAGGAAAATGGATCGGATATGATGACCAAGGTACTATCGAAGGAAAAGTTTAAACTGTCACAATATTACAGGAATGACAGATAACGTCCCCACATGGTCATGAGAAAAAATTTGTTTGTATATGTGTCACTCTCATGTGGGCCCATATCGGAGATTCGACCAAACACTCGCATGAGATACAATACCAAGGCGTAGTATTATTATGTTCGCATGCACGAAGCGCGGGTGGCGAGTAGCCAAAGGGCATTCAGCTAGAGTGCTTGGCCAAAGGACGTCCAGTCAGACTGCTTGATCAAAGGACGACCAAATGGCGAAACAAAGTACCGGCCGGACTAAAGAGGGCTGGCCATGTTGATGGGGGCCAGCCGGACTAAAGATGCTAAAGGCCAACCATGATTTACCAAAAGCACGAAAAATTATGAAAGTGCAAAAAATTGGTTTGTGTACCAAATCACCTACAAAATTCAGAGCAGAATTTGCGGGATTTTAACCAGTGAGCACCACCAGTGAGAGAAGTATGAGAAGGAGATTCATCATATATATATTGTCATCACTGCTACTCGGGTAATTGAACGATATAAGGAGTCGAACTCTTATATTTTATTCCTTGGGGTTTTTATAACGATTTTTCTCATAGTGGAGATTTGTGGACGACTCGTATTTCACCATTCCGACCCATATTTCACTCCAACCAAGTATCACTAATCCGGCTCCGCACTTAGTCATTAGGCTGCATTGCCATGAGCACTTGAACTCATACGGGAGTGACCTATCTCCCAACCCTTCAACCCTGTCTGCTTCCTAGGAATCGGATCAGAGGTTTCTCTGTTCTCTATATTCTGTTTTGCCTTTCTACTGAATACCTCATCTTTCTTCTTCTTCTTCCTCCATTCTATTATTATACTTACTGAATTCATAGTAATAATAGAGGGATATTAGCTCTATTGTTACAAATTGGAATCAGATTTTAAGTCCCAATTCCTAAATCAGAAACTTCAAGCTGCAAGTCTTAACATACATTGGTTCATCTGCAACAATTCATAGTAATCAATCTATTGCTGTCAGGAAACCAACTGTACAAACGGCAATTGAAGCAATTCCATGGTGAATGGCAGGACCAATACAATGAACTAGCTCCCAAACAACAAGTAGTCATCGATGACAGATTCAATAGGATAGACGACAGAATTGTGGTGTTCATGTATGAGATCAGATATCTACCACAACCAAAGCCGCCATCTTGTTCAACAAATCAACTTGCCAGCAATTCACCACAGGAGGTGATTCTGTTTCTCCTAAAAACAGAATCCTTTTTCCACATCAAGACATTACAAATAGACCACATGCTATAAACTTTCAACAGCCGAAGCTTGACTTTCTTTCTTTCGATGGACATGGTATCCGATCCGGGATATTCAAATGTTTCAAATATTTCAGAGGCCCCGTTTAGCTGGCAAAATAATTTTCTATTTTTCAGTTTTTTCCCTTTTCACTTTTTCATTTTAAAGTTTCTTTACAAAACATGTTTATTTGTTTGTTTATGTTAGAAATATAAATATTTTGACAAGTTAATATTTATTAATGATTATTTATAAATTTTTAATTATCTGACATATTATACAAATTATCGGTCGATAAATTACATGATGAATTTATTATATGTATTCGTGTATAATAAACTAATTAATCAAACCCATTTTATGATAGTTTATTTTAAAATTATTGAAAGTGGTAAAAAAATATAACATGCTTACCTTTGTTAGGCCGGAGCAACAAAGGCTTGTTATCAGGTTGAGTCGATGCCTCATAAACAGATCATTCAAAATGGCTTGTTTGGGACTGCTTTCTTCTACAGATAAATTGAAAAACACTTACGAATCCCTTATTTTCCCCGATAAGCTGCTGTAAGGAAACATATAACAGCAATGAGGACAGTAAAATAATAATAATAATAATAATAATAATATTATTATTATTATTAGAAAAGCCCGAGGACAGTAAAACATATAATTTATGTGTGGAAGATACATCATTTTCAGGTTTACTGGTTCTTCAGCTGATTTGAGCTGACCCCATAAAAGAAAATTGGAAATCTATCACTGTAAAAGCGTGAAAATCAGCTGGTTCGTTTTGAATTTATATCCCAAGCCGGATATTTTGTGGTATAAATATCGATAAAATGGTTATTTTTTAAAGATTTTTTTATAATATTCATGTTTATTAAATATAAAAAATTACAATTTAGATAATTATATCCAAAGTATAAATGTCATTTGTCCGATAATCTCCAGTCAAGTGGAGCGAGACATGGCGGCGGTGCGGTGGCGCCTCTGTGCTGTCATCGCAGCACCCATCAACTTGTCTTTATGTGCCCCTGCCAGCACAACAGTAGTTAAAAAGCGAGGCATTCTGCTTGCCCACCTTAACAGCCGCAACGTCATATTACACAAAGTTTAAAATGTGAACAGGGAGCGGCCGCAACCTCATCAATCAGTCAGTCAGCTGAACAGGGAGGGAGCTGAAGCAACTGCAGGCCTGAGCCTTGGGCTCCTTGGACCGGAGAACCTGTGAAGGGGGCTTTGCCTCAACCGAGTTTAGGCATCAATAACTGATATTTTTTCAGATTTTCCTGATTTATGGCGAATGAAACACTCGTTTACTACAAATTATGGAGAGGAATTTATATCTGTTGTCTCTAAGCTTCGATTCAGAGAGCCTATCTTTCTAAAAAAAAAAAATTAACTTAATAATTTTTAATTATTATCATTTAATATTCATTGAATTGCTATATTATTTAATACTAAAAAAATTACTATTTAATTTTATTTATTAATAAAAAAATATTAATATTATTTGTTTAATATTTATTGAACAGTTATGATTAAGAATGGTTGATTAAGAACTCTAAATCCTCTTTAACTTCAACCGTATACTAGTTAATTGCACTATTGA
This sequence comes from Nepenthes alata, assembly GCA_028571085.2. Lineage (NCBI taxonomy): Eukaryota > Viridiplantae > Streptophyta > Magnoliopsida > Caryophyllales > Nepenthaceae > Nepenthes > Nepenthes alata. Next base: position 3,125 of record JAOVVI020005862.1, read on the forward strand.
GTAAAACTTGCATAAAATAATGTATTAAAAAATATAAAATATTTTGTCAATTTTTAAAAATATAATGTATTTAAAAACACTTATATTAGGAAAAAAAATTAATCAAAAAATATAACTTCAAACATCCAAAAGCCAAAAAATACAGAGAACGGGCTTCCCCTCACTATGTATGGGGGCACAATAGAGTTCCCCCGTCCCAGTAACTATACAAAGGCCAGTTATCCCCCCCCCAAAAAAAAAACTATATAAAAAGACCACAATAACGGCTAGCCGTACGGGCACAATAATCAGAAAGGCTCCCGTTAGCTAATTATCTCGTCTGGTATTTCTCCACATATGCCTGCAAGACACACCCACAACAAGAACAACCGGTTAGTGTCAAACCATCATAACAATCCTAAAGCACGAATATATATTTGCTTAGAAATCTAATGTATGTGTTAGCTTGTGAATGGAATTGACTCTCACCTGTACGAATTGATTGAGTTTTGTCGTTGAGAAAGACAGAAACTGATCAATTTGCTCTCTAGTCTGAGGAACGTTAGCTTCATGGACAGAAACAATAACTTTATCAACCACCTTTTTAGCTATAGTTTTATAGATCTCTCTGCTTAGTTCACCATGTTTCCAGGTGGGTATCAATAGCTCCTTAACGAATTCAGCAAGAGCGAATTTGAATGGCCAATCCATATCAAATAGTTGTCCTTGCCCTGCAAAGGAACATTTTTTTGCAGATTGCTTCTTTCACCATAAATTGCTTCACCATTGCCTTCAATCTCGCTGACTGCAACTGGCCCTTGTTGATCCGATACCCACTTTGGATCATACTGATTGGATTCATCAGCTCCATTGGATTGAAAGGCAGTGGAAGAAGCGGGTGGAATGGATGCCCTCGCTTTGGGGAGGCTAGACACACCCTCCATTGTGTTATGCGGGACAAGAGCAGCATATAACTGAGAAAGCTGCTGCTTGTTCTCTAAAAGTTGAGCTACAGGAAAGACGTCGGAAGCTTGTGTCAGCTGCTGCTCATCACGTACAGCAGTGTCAGTGGGAGCAGCTGCAGCTGTGAATTGTGATACATTTGCAGTGCTGATGGGACAATCATCATTTGAACACCTTGAGGCTCCACCATTCGTCTTTCTACATTCTAAGCTCTCTGCCACACAGTTTTCCGAATGCCCACTGTCATAACTTTCACTGTCATGGTGAAGAAATTGACACCGGCTTCCCTTCCTGCATCTACCTGCGGAAAAATATCTGCAAAACTGAGTGGACACTCCTGATCTGTTTCTCCTGTTGTTTGATCCGGATTCTCGATGAAATTTACGAGACAGACTAATGCTCCGGCTCCTGCACATTATACAGGGATGGGAAAGCTGAGAAATGTATTTCATGTGGATTCAAAAGCATAGTTATTGATGGGAAGGAGAATGACAAAGAGAATGCCAAAGAGAACGCCGGTCGGTCGGTCAAAATCGAAAGGACAAGGATGACTGGCACTCAAATACACGACAAAAAAATATGAAAAATGTTGGAGTTCGACACCCAGATTCACATCCAACCCGGCGCAGCGGAAATTCCAAACCCCCTGTCAACTGACAATCACCAATTTAATGGGCACAATAAACAAAAAAATGCACAATATTTTTAACGTGGAAAACCCTTCAAGTCGAAGAGAAAAATCACGAGACAATTTCGAAAAAGTTTTCACTATATAAAATCGGTTACAAAAACCTCTCAGATAGAATACCCGCTATACACCCGAGATAGAACATGAAAAACAATATACAGAATAAGGAAACTCTCATTCTCTTTTATATCTCTGTTTTTCTTCTCTCATTCTTCTCACCGGTGGTGCACTCTGCTCACTTTGATTTTACAAGTGTGATGGTAGACGACTGAACGATGAGAGCTCCCTTTCGCACTCTGCTCCGTTCCACTCTCCTTTCACGTTCCACCGCAACTATTGCCGCTGCTACGTCCGTCTACCGCTCCTACGACTGCTACAGCTTTCGCCTGCAGCCCTCACATTGTCGCTTGTCTTCCGCTTGTCTACCTTGCCTGAAGTGCCTGGTGCGCCCTTATAAAGATTTTGACTTCAAATCCCATCTGCTCACCTGGCCCGATTCTTGCAGATGATTTGTCACACCAACCCTATCTTTTCCTGCGACTTCACTAGCCCCATGCTTCCCCAGACACGCATACTCTGCAGGTCAATCACTCTGCTTAGACGCGCATGCCCTGTAAGTTAGCTACCTGCTCTACAAAACTTACAAACTCTAGAAAGTCAACTGTTTTATAAGTCAGTTACCTACTCTACAAAACTTACCAACTTTGGTCCTTGGCATCACCCCTGCAAAAGTATTTCAGAAATCCACTCCAAATTTTCACACCGCCAAATGCCACTCTGGCATTTGCACTCGAAAATCCACTCCGGATTTCCATTCCAACAAATACCACTCCGGCATTTACATTCCGGAAATCCACTACGGATTTTCATTCTGAGATTTGTCACTCCGACAAATGGTCACTCCGGATTTCTACTCCGAGATTTGCTACTCTGGGATTTTCATTTCGAAAATCCACTCCGACAAATGGTCACTCCGAAAATTCACTCTGAATTTTCACTCCAAGATTTGCCACTCCTGCAAATGGTCACTCCGCTCCAAGATTTGTCACTCCGGCAAATAGTCACTCCGAAAATCCACTCCAGATTTCTACTTCGAGATTTGCTACTCCGACAAATGATTACTCCGAGATTTGCCTTCTCTGGCAAATGATCATCCTCCAAGATTTTCCTTCTTCAGCAAATGGTCTTCTCCGAGATTTGCCTATTCCGACAAATGGTTATCCTTCAAGATTTGCCTTCTCCGACAAATGGTTATCCTCCAAGATTTGCCTTCTCCGACAAATGGTCATCTCCGAGATTTGCCTTCTTCATCAAATAATCACTCCAAGGTTTGCCCACATTGGCAAATGGATATTCCGAGATTTTTCTACCTTGGCAAATTGTTACCTTGGCTCCAACCGGTCATTTCGCTGCCACCGGTCATTTCCGCCTAACCGGCCAATTTGTTGCAACCGGTCATTTCCGCGCAACCGAGCATTTCTGGCGCAACTGGTCATTTTGCCCCAACCGGGCATTTTAGCGCAACCGGGCGAAATTGCCCCAACCAGGCACTTTGCCACAACCGGGCAATTTTGCCCCAATCTGGCAGTTTGGTGTAATCGGGCATTTTGCCCTCTTTGACATTTGCCCACTCCGGAAAATCGGACTACTGGTCTTTATTGCAACCAATTTGCAACACTATCGCACAAATCCTATGTAATTCAATAACGTATCCGTTTGTTGAGTCACTTACAATGGAGTGACCAAACCTAATATGAAAATTGGAAGACACAAACAATTTTATATGGAAAATCATCTTCTGAATAAGAGAAAAAAATCACGGGACACTTAATCCACAAATAATTTTACTATGTGAATATTGGTTATAAAAACTCTTTGGCTACACAAACCCTTGGAGAGTTAAGGATAGAAATAAGAGCAAAATATAAGAGTAAAAATGCTACTCATTGTGTTCTCTCTTTTGTTTTTTTTCTTTTTCACTTCTCTTACACTATTTAGCACACACTCTTATATATATATATATATATATACACAAGTGCTTCGGGTGACCATCTTCTTTTAGAAGGTAGTGGCATACACTACAAAACCTGCCACCAACTCTACAAGACGCTTTCCTGCCGGAAGTAGTTGACCTGTTCTGTGAATCAACAACCAGCTCTGAAAGTTAACTTTCTTTTTCTACAAAGTCTGCTGTCTATGCAGACTTTGCAGGTCGTCCTTTTTCAGATAAGTTGTCATCTGTTGACTTTCATTGTGATTTTATCAGTCGGCAAATCTTCACTCCTCCGGCCCTGTAAAGCCCTCCGGAAGTTCAACTCAGGATCTCCCTTTATTCCAGCCAAGTGAAGACCACTTCGACCTACTTCCATTCCAGCCAAGTAAAATCACATTGGCCTTGTGTTCCACTCCCGAAATTTCACTCCTGAAATTCCACTCTGAAATTTTACTCCGGTTATTTCACACCAAAATTTCAACCCGGTATTATCGCCGCGCGTGCTTGCGGAGGAAAGAGGAAAATCACGACAGATGAAAAAGAGAACTTCACAATCTAGCTATGAAAAGCCACAAAATGAGAAAACAGTTATCGCAGTAATGACAAAAAAGAAGAAGATTTGTGTAAGTTTCAGGAAGAGAAGCACAAAGTGAAAGCAATTTTAAACAGTTTCACAAGGAAGCCAATAAAAAAATATTATGGAACAATATTCAAAGCTAGTTGTCTCCATTTTTTTGCCTTTCAGAAGATCAAAACAGACCGTAAAAGAACTCAGTTAAAGATTGCAAATAATGAAAATCCAACCTGTGCGACACGGCGCTGTTTTTATGGGAGTGACTATGATTTTCATGACTCTGTTCAACAAGGGGAGTAGGCATTTCTGTTGTGCCATTCCCCTCCCTATCCATACAATGGATGCTTTCTTCCCTTTGAAACTCCCTGCCTCCTGACCGAGCTTCCCAAGAATGCATGCCGGTATCATGCTTAGGTAAGTTGCTCGGATTATCAGTAGCAGCATCATTAGGCAAATGACATCTAGCTACATCTTTATCATGTGAATGTCTCCTCATCTTGGTACGATGAGTTCTGTCAAATGCATCTTGAGATGAAGTCCCAACTTCTGCAACATCCCATTTAGAATTCCGTTTCTTACCAATTTCTCTCATTTTTTACAGCCTCGTAACAAAACAAATGTTGTGTCGTCTGCACAAATCCAAAAAGGAAAGAAAGGACGGACGAATGGATGAAAGGATTAGGAGAAATTTATAAGCTGCTGTTGTTATGTTGAGATTCGTGTTGCATGAAAATGTAGGGAGTGAACTTACATCAATTGAACAAAATAGATTATTACACAATTATTGACAGATCCTAAAATCTAATAATCCCGAATCCGAAATCGAAAATCAAAGATAAAAAAATTCAGAATCTAAAATCAAATATCAAAAATCAGAAAAACCAGAATTCAAAATCCAAAATATCCAGAATTCAAAATACAAAATCACAAATCCAAAATACACAACCAGAAGATGGGTACAGGTAACCCAAAAAACAACTTACCAGCAATCTAATGCGTCCCGAATTAGGCAACCCTAGGAAGTGGTCGAATGAGATCGCCACTGAGGAAGAAGAATATCGAAGGAACGATAAAAAGAGAGACGGGGTGGGGGGGGGCGCACGGTGACGATGTGTATTTGCCTTCGATTCCAGATGCAAAGCAGTGGTTACAAGTTACTTGCTTTTTCTCGGCCATGGCCACAATATCCTTGATCAAAGAAAGGTATTTATAATTTTTCTGCCGGTGAATCTCTCTCCAAAGCCCCATATCAAACGGAACAGAGATTAGACCGCCGTGAACCCCGGCGAAACGATCCATAACACCCACCTTCTCCGGAGGTATTCTGATCAGATTGATGATTTGGAAATAATTTTTATTTTTTGGGATTTGACTATAAAATCTCATCCAAGAAACTGCCAACACGTAGAAAATCAGCCTACGTAGAGACGACTAACAGCTTCTTTTTTTCACGTTTTTCCATCAAATTAGCAATTGAAAAGATTTAATATTTAAAAAATATGATATAAATAAATTTTATTTTGTAAAAGTTAAAATATATAAATGATTATAATTTGAAAAATAAAAATTAAATATTTTTTAAATCATTTTATAAAAATTAAATTAGATTCATTAGATTATGATTCATCGAATAAAAGTGGGAATAAGAACAGTCCTCGTATTCTTACGAAGATGAGGTATAAGTTTATAATTCTTTTACTTATTTTTATTTTAGGGTTTCAAAAAAAAATAGAAATAATTTCATAAACATTAATTTTAGTAGTCATTTTCATTGGCTACATTTATTTAGGGTATGTTTAGATTAAATAAAATATTTAAAAAATTTTAAAAAATATTTCTCAATGTATATAGATTGGATGAAAAATTTTAAAAATAAATATATATAAAAGATATATGTGACACTATTAATTTTTAATCCAAAAAAAAAAAATTTCCTCTTAAAAATAAGGAAAAGATAACACAAATAGTATAAGGACATTTCTAATTATGTGTTAAGAGCTACTAGTCCAAGCTTTCCCATAAATTTTATTTGGATTGATGATTTTTCTTATAAAGATTAAAAAACTATAATAGATTCTTTAAATATAGGTTAAGAATTTAAAACGGTTTAAATGAGTCCATAAAATAGTAACTCAAATGAAATTATTAACATGTAGCCTTTGAGTTTTTATTTTTTTATTTATGTTTATGGTGTCATTAGTTTTATGTATTGTTTAAATATAAAATATAATTAAATAATAAAATTAAAAAATTAAAATTTTGAAAAAATAAGGCCCATCACCTGATTGGGTGCAATAGTTTAATACATAATATAAAAGATGCTTGTGTATAGTTTAGGAAAATATACTATTTATGTTAGATTTGGTAAATATTTAATTTAAGATAAGTATATCTAATATCAATTTTTGATTTATTATTAAAATATTTTTATTTTTTAATTATTATTTAAATATATATTCATGTCACTTGTTTTGTCCTTTTTTAAAATATTATTATGTATACATATTTATTTTTACTCAATATTTAGATAATTTTAAAGGCTTGTGTTCATATTTGAGATATTACAAAGAAAATCATAAAAATTTTTATATGTTATTTTTATACAGATATTTGACAAGAACTTTTACTTTATAAAATAAAACAAAGATTTTATTTTTTTTCTAATTAGAAAAAAGTTTTAAATATATAATAGATGATGTAGAGCTTTGCATTTTAACAAAATAGAAACTATTGTATTGTTAATAAATAATATTCGGATATATCTTATTATATTATGTGTAACTTGAAGAGCGTATCTATTTTCTATAATTCGATTCTATCTATAAGGTATTGTAGATAGCCTACCTATATGCATTAAATAATAGTATATTGCCTAAGGCTGTCGAAAATATGTATAGCCAATTCTTTAAAGGTTGTCCTTTGATTACTTGATGTATGAGTCAAATTTTGTTAGTTCTTGAGTTTTCACGTGTGCTTTCGGTATAAGTATTCAATTTTCATATTTTTAGATGTGCTTTTATGTGTTTTTTGATCTTCCTATATTTTTCATATATTTGCATATATTAAGCATTTTATATAAAATCATCTTTTGAAACATATTTATCAAGAATTTGACGTTTTTAATTTTTATACGTGATAATAATTTACTATTCTTATATTGGTATATTTACATATATTTATATAATATATATATATATATATGTATTTTATTGAGTATTAAGATTACGCTTATATTATATATTGAATATGATTGATTTCAAATTTCTGTAGTTTAGATTTTGGCTGCTGTATCATTACGAAGTTATGGGTGAATTTTTGTTATATATATATATATATATAATAGTAATATTATGAATTAAATAGATACAATATTATTATTTGTGTTAGATAGAGATTATTACATTTTCGAATCATGATTTTTGTATGAAAAAGGATCCGAACACAGAACAATACAAAGCCTGAGTTTGTTAGTAGAATGGAAAGAGAGAGAGAATGACATGTGGTATTTTTACATAAAAAGCCCTCTGCCGAATGAGAAAAAAAAATCGCGGGACTTTGAATTTGAGAATGATTTCACTATCCAAGTAGTGCAAAGGGAGAGAGTAAAGTATATTGTGAATTCTAAGGATCACCCTTACAAACATAAGTATTCTCTTAATTGAAAGTATAAGTGACCTACTCTTTCTCTCTCTCTATGTGAGTAAATACAAGTGAAGTAAATTCAGGGATCCCTTGTTAGGTGCACAATGAAGGTTTATATAGTGGTTGAGTCTTCCTACATGGAGCAGCCACATGGGTGTGGTATTTGCAAGGAAGCCTGCCACTAACTTTAGAAATCATTTTTGTTGTGTTAGAAAAAGTTGTGCATGCAAGCACGCCTACTGCAAGAGATGTCACTTCTGCAGTGATCACGCCTGCTTTGCAGGCTATTATTTTTTGTGGAGATTACGTGTTACAGAGATAGCACATGCCTTTACGTACATCATCCCTCTGAGCTCGTGTTTTCAGCCATCCTTTACTTCCTTTCTGCGCTCGTGCCGTTGGAGGCTTTTCAAAGTCTGCATCCCTCATCAAGTTCTCGGATTTTTAGCACCAAATATTCTCGTCTTCATCAAGGTCTTTGGTCTTTGTCACTCCCGCATTCGTTTGGCGACAAACGTCATTGGGCTCCAATTGAGGACTTGTGCGGCATTGAGTCATCGGGTTTTTAAAGCCTTATCCTCTGTGCCATGTCTACAAGGTTTTATTGGAGTCATTAGGCTTCCAAAGCTAAGTCAGCCTCTCGAACCATTTCAGTTCCCTGAGCTTTTTGAGTCGTGAATCCAAGTCCTCGGGTCTCTTGGGCTAATTTACTTCTTGGGCAAGATCAACCTCGTGGGCCTCTTGGAACACAAGCCCAACTCTCAAAAATGGGTTCCTTGATTAGGCCTTGGGTATCCACTGCCCATCACTAGCCTCCCATGCCATGAGGTTCGAGAATCTCAACCTTTGGCGTGTGCGACTCTGACATCGATATGATCTTTGAGAATGCCTCTCTTTGTTCAGGGCTTTGCGCTTCAACTTTGAAGAGCCAACTTTCCAAGTGTCCGTGGACTTTTTCTAAACGACTCAGCCAAAGTCCTTTTGATGATGTGATCATAGAATGATGACTGAGGAAATCATCTGAGGACATTGCTGGAACCAATAATCTGCACAGGCGTTGTCCGTAAACTTTCATCTTAGGTCTGAGGTGTTGCGCAGTGCTGCCATTTGGCGAATTAAAAGCGCACCATCATGATGCATTAAATGTGGATTAATTGTGGCCTTGGAAAGGGAAAGGCCATCATTGTCAGCGTCCCATGGGGTGTTGACATGTGGCAGGGCATTTAATGATGCATGTCTTTTGAATTTGTTGGCTGTTTAAGTGTTCTTTTCCTTTGCCATTTTCATTCGTGCATTTAGAATTTTCAAAAGCTCAAAGTTTCTCTCTACGACTCCCATGGTTTCTTTGGCGATTTCTTTCTCCTTCTTCGATTTCTCAGACATCCTAATGGCTCATGGAGTGAAAGACCTTATGTCCTCGCCAACTCTAGCCAATCTTGAAACCATTCGAGTACGGTATAAGATTCCAAGCTCGATGGGCATGGTGGTTCCTGACGCCCACGAGAGGGCCTGTAGTCCTGTTGATGATTTTATTACCATCTACGAAGTCCACTTTAAAGGTGGTCTTTGATATCCCATGCCCTTAGAGTTCTTCGAGTTGATAAGGGACCTTTGAGTTTCTGTGGCCAGACTTCAACCCAACGTTGTAAGGTATCTGGTCTCACTTTGTATCTTTGCTTGTTCTCACCACAAGATCTTTGATGTTATGGCCTTGAAGGCCGTTCTGAGGTTTAACCAAGGGTAGGATTGGATCGTAATTATTCATCGCCCTGAGTTCCTTGCCATCAGCAGTGGAAACCTTGGACAATTTTTTTTCCTTGGAGTCCAAAAAAATTGGGCCATCCCTAATAATTGGGGCAACGTGGAGCCTAAGTTTGGCAAGGCCGTCACGCTCGAGGAAAGGGCTGCTGCGAAGGACTTTACGGACTTGTTATTGGCCAACATTGGTTCTTTTAATGAGAACAAGAAGAATAGGTGGCTAAGGTTCGAGTCCATGGTGAAGGCCAAGTGGGAGCCTCAGTCCAAGGACTCTAGTGCCCCTTTTGCTCCCTCAGAAAAGAAGAAGAAGAGTAGAGCTTTAAGGATCGAGGAGTTATCCGAGGGGCCAAAGAAGAGCCACCGGACGGAGACTTTGGAGTGTCCCACCATGATCACAGAGTATCTTTCCTTGTCTGATGATGACTCATCTCTTATTGAGTGGCTGATAAGGAAAAAGGGGCCCGTATGAGGAGTTGAAGGCACTGGGCCATCTATTGTCATTGAGCCTGTGGAGCAGCCCTCCAAGGACGTAGACTTGTCCGTGGAACCACCTGTTGCCCCTCATCCTCTTGATGCTGTTTTCACTGGAGAGGCCTCAGATTGGATTGATAATCCATCCAAGAACATCCTCGAGGAACAGGTAGAGGAGGAGATTGAGGCTACTCAAGCTGAGGATGCAGCGATGATGATCACTACGATTATTGCTAAGGCTGCTGAGGTCAAGGAAAGCCAGGCCGCAAAGTTTCCCGTCGTTGTGACTGTTGAGCTCCTTTGCCTTGCAATCTAAATCTTCAATCCAATTGAGTTCCCGTCCGAGGTCCATGAGAAGGTCACGGTTGAGGATGTTGCAGGAACTTCACTTGCTGCTGAAGTGGAGAGTGGGGTTGCGGATCACTCTGAGGCAGCTGATCCCCCAGTCTTGAATTTTGGGGAAGTTGCACATGCGGCCAAGGTCATGGCTGAGGTTTCTGCGGCACGGGAGGCTCCTACGACAATGCCCGCCATATCTGAAGCCCACGGAGGAGAGTCCAGCGGAGAGCTCCTTTTTCTTAGAGGTACATATCTGTTTCTCCTTAGGTTCTTTTGCTTTCTAGACGGCACTTTAATGACTAACCCTTGTTTTGGAGCTTCATGAGCTGATCGGCCGATTTACTCCAATTATTGATCAGGCCACCCAGTCTCTCATGAGCATGGAAACCCTTAAGACTATTGAGGAGCAGAATAAGTGCTTGGAGCTTGAATTTGCCGAGGCCAAGAGTAAAATCGCCTCTCTCAAGGATTCACTGAAGGCTAAGAGACAGCCGTACATTTTTCTCAGAGGTAGGAATGCTTGACTGGAGGCTGAGCTCAGAACTTTATAAAGGCCAAGGATCTCAAGTCCGTGCTGGAGCGGAAGTACTTGGATGGCATTGCACTGTATCGCCGAGTAATGAATATGCTGATGTCCCAGTTTCCACTTTCCCCGCTTCATTCAGGGAATACCGGTGCTGACAGCCAAGTAGATTTGATTGTCTGCCCGGTGGAGGATGAGATCTTAGACCCCTCTGCGCGTGGTCCCTCCAGGCCTTAGTGTTTCATTGTATATGTGTTTTGCTTTCCTTTTTCATTGTACATAATATATACGTATCAATGAAAGTTATTTTTCCCTTGTGCAACTCTTCTTGTTTATCTGTGCTTATGGTTCTTTCTCAGACTTTGGATCTTAGGAAGTTTTATCCTTTATAAGAAAAATGTTCGAACCTTTTGACCATTTTTGCTGAAAATGCTACCTCTAGGGTCTTTGCATGCTTATTGTTCTTCAAGCACTCTAAATTTTTAAGTTTAGCCTCTTATGGGCTGCTTAGCATCGTTACTAAGTTTTTTAGTATGACCTCTTAGTGGGCCACTCGGATTTAGCCGAGTTTTTAGTGTGACCTCTTAATAGGCCGCTTGGACTTAGTCGAGTTTTTAGCACGACCTCTTAATGTGCCACTCGGATTTAGCCAAATTTTTAGTATAACCTCTTAGTAGGCCGCTCAAACTTAGTCGAGTTTTTAGTACGATCACTTAGTGGGCCGCTCAGACTTAGTCGAGTTTTTAAGAAAGTAGAAGGGATCCTTTTACTTGACTTAGGGTCACCCTAGGTCTTACATATTTATGAAATGACATGAAAACACTCAGAATGAAGGTAAAATAGTTAAGCCAATAATAATTTTACTTCATTAATAAAATATGTTACAAGCATATCAAGTGATGTGTGTAATCAACTATACCTGTGTATTATATACATTTACTGAAAGTATTTCTTGAGGTGGGTTGCGTTTCACGTCTGCGAGACTAATCTTCCCCACTGAGTGCATAACTTATACACCCCATTTCTGAGGATGGCTGAGACCAGGAACGGTCTGTCCCAATTTAGGAAGAGCTTATTCCGACTGGTATTTTTACGAGTGGCCCTAATGCTTCTTAGCACTAAGTCTCCTACTTCGAAATGATGTGCTTTCACCCTCTTATTGTAATACCAGGCGACCTTCTACTTGTATGCCGTTGTGTGCAGTCTTGCTGCGTCTCGGGCCTCCTCAAGTAGGTCAAAGTTCTCCCGAATTTTCTGTATATTATTCTATGGATCAAAGTTTTCCACTTGATCGTTGGGTAGCTTGACTTCCACTGGTATGATTGCCTCAACTCCACAACACAAAATGAAGGGAGTTTCATGTGTTGGCGCCCTTAGAGTGGTCCTCTAAGAATGTAGTATTGATGGCAGCTCGTCGACCCATGAGCCTCTAGTATACTCTAGCTTCATCTTTAGTCCATGTAGTATTATGCGGTTTGTGACTTTCAATTGTCCATTGCACTGTAGGTATGCGACTGACTTATGCACCAGCCTTATCCTTAGGTTGGTGCAGTACTTGGTGAACCTCTTTCCGAAGAATTGGGTCCCGTTATTAGTTACAATGCATTCTGAGATCCCGAAGCTGCACACGATACTCTGCCTTGAAAAGAACGTTTTCATTCTTTAATCGCACAATAAATATTTTGACCCCTATAATAAATTAGCAGAAACAGTATAAAATTAAATATTTAATACACATAAAGAATATTTGTGTCTAGATAATACGAGTGAAATAAGTATAAAAATAAAGCAACAACCATACTATAAAGACAATCTTTTTGGTGACGAATGAAAAACTCAATACCCACGATAATCGAGAAAAATTCTCCGGACTTCAACGGCTAGGGAAGAAATAAATGCACAATAAAAATCAACTTACAGATCGGGTGGTAACAACGTGCTAACCTAACCGGCTTACTCCCGTCTTGTGATCCCTACCAAGGAACTCATTGGATTTACTTACGGTAACGAAACCGGATACATTTCGGTCTTCACGTCAATGTTTCCT
>JAOVVI020005864.1:0-16099 GCA_028571085.2 Nepenthes alata
AAAAAAATCGATTGTTGCTGCGTATCGAGATTTTGTGCCCCCTTTTAAGGCCAACACTAATTAAGAACTCATTAACTTATAATTAATGACAGCACTTTATAATTTTATGATTAAATTCATTATTATAAGTTTAATTTTGAATGCTATATATAAATTTATAATTTTTTTTGAAAGAGGCTATTTACTCAAAATTTATTTTAAATTAATAAATTAGACATTAAAAATTAATTAATTATTAGAAATTTAAGATATTTTTATTTAGATTTTATTTTTTGTAAAAAAAAAGAGAGAGAGATTTAGTTCTTAAACTTTATTATTCTAAATTTTATTCATAATTTTTAGCATCAAATTATACTAAAAGTTCAACAAATTTATCATATTTTAGGATTGATATAAAAACAATCTAAGGGAGGTATATTACGGACAATTAATATACATTCTTGTGACATATTAAGATAAAATAATGTCCTATTTATTTATTATTATATGAATATACTAATATAAATTACTAAAAAAATATATTATATCATCAATTTTAAAATTAATATGCATTTTTAGTATGAGAAACATTTAGTACATGTCCTAATTAGTGCAATCTATTTCATTGTAAATAGAGTAAATATTTTTGTGAAATCATAAGTTAATAATTACTTAAAAAAATATTATTAGTTCTAATTTATTAATAACAAGCTATAATCTGACTTGTAAGAGTTCAATCAGTCAGTAAAAAAGAGCCAAGGGTCATTCGCTTATTTTGTACCTGGGGCTGGTGGTGAAGGCAAAGATTACTTCCACGCCCCGAGCGTCTAGAGAAAGTCCCTTGATGTGACAAAAAATGTACAGAGAAAGAAAATATTGAAAAGCATTGGGATGGAGGTGAGCCTCGGGGATTTCCAACAACCTTAGGATCACGAATGGGATGCGAAGATTAGCCTTCAAATGCTTCTCATAAATGGCGATAGACCCTGAGGGAGGGTCACAAGCCGTATCATCGCTAGTGGTTTAGATTGTCCGATTGCTAGACATCTAGCAGCGGAAATCAGCATCCAAGTAATTTAGTTGATCACACTATGCAAGAGCATGGGAGAAGAGTCTCCACTAATCCTGGCTGGTGGTTGTGTAGACTTCATGCCAACGAAGCTAAGCCTCGCCCAAGCTATAATTACTAATCCGGGGGCCTTATAACTACATAAATAACTGGAGATTATTTAAAACTTAAGCCTAAATCACTCGGATCCGTGAAATCTTTTAAACTATTACTCGACATTCAAATGCCGCTTCGAACAACATTTATATGGCAGGACTCTATCATCTAATTAGCCTCGAAATTCAAGTATAAACTTAATATACTATGGCCACGACCTATGCTACATCCTATCATCATCGATATTTGATCACATATCATCAATAATGCTCATATTTGACATATTTACAAAATCATGCTAAACAGATATCGGCATCTGAATGTTACCTCACACAGCAATCAGACATCAGTCATAATATCTTATTCCAGATTTATGAACCTATGTGAAAATACAAGTATAATGCCATACATATCCATTCTATAGATTAACATATCTATAATAGATATAACGTGAAATATATTTGTCATAATATTAGGAAATCAATATGCAGAGCATATAAAGCATTAGATACTGATCAGCGTTTAAACGTTGTTTGAACACTGCGACTACAGGGCTATGGTGTTCAAATGCTATAACGAATGACACTCAAATGCCGGCCTTAAAAATCTTCACGAACTTTCCTCACAAGATGAACGATAAAATTGCAAGAAGCTCCAAAAACAGAGCTCCTAGGATTCACTTAAAGTAGGGTTTTTCCTCCACAAGATATTTGAATAATATTCTCTCCATTTGGCCGAGTGGTTGCTCATCAAAGGAGAAGAAAAGGCTTCCCCAAATATTTATTTATTCAGAAGTATTTAATTGAGAAATTTAGTGATAGATGTCGTATTATAAGATATGGATATGAAGAAATTTTTTTTTTCATTTTGGAGTATGAAGATTTATTTGAGATAACTTTTGTAATGATCGTTTATATAGTTTATATGATATATATCTGAATATAAAAATTTTACTGGTCCTATAAATAAATAAAAAATTAATAAATATTTTTTTGATAATTATATAAAATAATTAAAATTTGATTATGATATTATCAACTAAATTATTAAAAAATATAATCCAGATCACAACCATAACTATAACTTTTTCCCGCTCTCGTCTTCCAATTTCAGGATGTCGTTTTACTTTATAAATCATAAAAAGCACAATTAGTAAGGTAATCTTCACAATTTTCACTTACCATGCCACCATACTCTATAAATCATTATATTTTTTTTAGTAAGTTTTACTTTAAATTTTTATTTTTATTTTTAAAAATATTTTCATGGCCTTATTTGCCTTCAAAACATTTATATTTTTCCCATCTAATAAATATTCTCATAATATTTTTAAATAATATAATATTTCATACACATATAGATTGTAGATCAAACTACATGTTATTAATAAAAATATTGAAAATCACTTTAAATAATATTTTAACATCACCCATTTAATTTTAGCATGGCACCATTTTGATTAGACATTCTCTGACTTATTCAACATTGGTATAAATAATTTTTAAAAGACGTATTTTAGAAACAATTAATAGATATTTTTATAATATTTTATCTATTTATTTATTTTTATATAAAATTAATAATAAAAATAAAAACTAAGATATTATATTATTCAGAATTGGTACTGTTGAGTCCCGGGTCCGTGATTTTTACACGGATTGGAGAGCCTTCGGATTCCTAAGCGCGTGGTGGCGTCAGGTGAAGGGTCCGGTTTCCGTCTCTATGAACCTGGACCTGCACAACGCAAACAACAAACGAGAGGTCAGGGGTCCGGCAGGATTTCTCCCACCGAGATCGCTCCGACGCTCAAGTCAGCAGATTCCCGCAAATAACGGAAATGGCTCACGCTAAGGGCGGTGCACGTTTTAATGCTGTAGAAGCATATGAGATGCGGATATGATGATATGGAGAATGCAGTGAGCAGATTTTGGAAGGCCTGACTTCCTTGGTGCACCGCAACGGGTGGCTAACTTCCACAGCGTCTGAATAGACGTGGGGGCGTGATCAAGAGCTGGTTTGATCTTCAGGGTAGCGAGAGTGTTCTCAGTTCCAGTTCCTTTCTCCCTTGCCGTCGAGGTGAGGAATGGAAATCTTAGAGTTCGTTCCGGGTGCAAAAACCAGGAATCAGGGTTCAAGAGTTCAAGAGTCCAAGAGTCCCCTTCTCTGCGGGGTGTGGGAGCTCTTATAGGCCTCTCCCCCTTTCAGCTCTGGGCGCCAAGATGCCCGTTCTGAGGACTTCCTTGCCATTGGTCGCTATCGTGGATCGCTGGTCATGCCCGTTTGTCGTTTCACCGTAGCTGGCAGGTTTCTGGACGCTGCCGGCCACGCCTGGTCTCTTCCTTCACGGGGAGTGGTTAGCCGCCCGCAGGCGGTTGTGTGAGCCGTTGGCACTGTGCCAGCCGCTCCCCCATAGGCAAGCTTTTCCGCCTTTCTGCCGGTGGCTCATTAATGCGATGCAGGGTCCTCGTCCCTTTCTGCCAGCGTGGCCCTTCCTACGCCTCCTGTGTATCTAGGCTGGGCTTGTTATCCCGTGTGAACTTGGCCATCCTTTTCATGGGCCTCGAAATTCTTCATGGGCCAGGACATGAGACCTAACAATTTTCATTGTTAAAATATTTTTATATTTTTTATTATTGTGGAGTATATTTCGTTGGCAGAAAGGCTCCACCAATCCATTCGGGAGATAAAATCTTTTTAAAGAATCAACTAAATATATTTAAACACGTATAAATATGTTATTTAGAGGGGAAGATCATTCTCAAATATTCATTGGTACGAAAGGAGGCATTTGACCTTATGTATCAAAAATAATCTGTAGTAGGTACATCAACCGATCTTGAATAGTGGCTTATGGCTCGATTCATAAGAAGATTTATAGTCCGATCATCAATATTTGACTCTAATCGATGAAATTATTATTGTTCCTTGATTGTTATATTCTTATATTTTTATGATCTTATTGTATTTTTTGATTTTTTTATATTTAATTATTATTTTATTATATGATGTTTTTTTTTGGTATATCTACACAAACGCACAGACAAAAAAATATAATTTAATAAGTGTTAGATTTATTTTTCTTAAATTTTTATAACCTTTTAAATTAACGGTTTAGATCTCTTGTAGAGTTTTTGGACTGAATGAGCCAATTAACAATAAAAAAACTTTCGGTTAGTTTTTATTATAAATATTTTGTTTAAGGGATAAATTGAACATATATATATTCAAAAATAAGGAAAATAATAATAATAATAATTGATACATATTCGGATCCGAATTATTGTACGAAGTAGGAAGCCAAGAACTGTCTAATGGATTTGAAGCGGATCCGATTTTTGTACACTTTTAAGTTGGATCATATGCAATACAACAAAGTACGGACAAAAGATTGACGAGATTCACTTCTCGGTATATCATCCGATACTCAAATCAGTTATTTTTTTCTGAGAAAAGAAAAGGGATGATGCCAGTACGAATGTTAGTAAAAATAAATTTTGTTTGTGGAAAGTGTATATGTGGTTGAAGCGGTTTAAGTTATATTTTGTTTGGTTGAGTATTGTCCCCATTTCCTGTTGAGAATGAAGAGTTTTTATAGAAATTAGGGAGCGGTTGACTTTTGTTACCAACTGTTTAAAAACCCGTTCGGATATATGATAAGAAAGCGTCGTTCAGTTCGCGGTTCCTAACTAGTGACTGAACCGTTGAGCCAGAAGGAAATCATTTCGATCGGTTAGAGATGGTCCCTTCGGTCTTCCTCTAAGGAATAAGCCACTCGGATAAGTTCGACAGGCTTGTCCATCGATTTTGTGTCATATGGGCTGATTGGGTCTCTATTTTATTATCAACCGAATCCTTCGACAAACTATTTCTCTTAGGCCGTCAGCAACTATACCAATTAACAATAATAAATATATATCCACCGTCGGCAGATAGGGGCAATAGAGAGACGAACGTAGGATCTTACATCGCAAAGTACCGGCTTTGTATTTTTTTTTCTAATTTTTTTTAAAGATTTGTATTAAGAAAGTAAAAAAAAATCGTGAAATGTGTTTTGCAAAATAGGAATCCCGAGTTGAGCTCTGATGTGACAGGAAGAAGATTACTCGTCTGTTCAGAATTTTAAGTCATAAAGATAAGGGGATAGGAGATCCTGCTTTTCTTAGAGAAGTAAGATCCCCTACTTTTTCAATCTCAGCCATTCCCTAAAGATAAGATAGTTATTTTATTATTTTAATTATTAATTTTAATTTAAGATGTTATTTTGAGTATTTAACAATCATCTTTTTTATTCAGTTTTAAAATAAAGATTATTAGTTTTAAGTTTTGAGTTATTATTGGGTTCGAGTTTAGGAAGCATTATTTTAGTTTATAAGTATTTTTAGAAGCTTAAGTTAATTTCATTATAAACTGAAAAAATTTGGATTATTCAGATTAAAATTTAATTAAAAGTTCCGCACGGACCAGTTTAGCCATATATTTAATATTTAAAAGTTACATATATTTAATATGTAAGTTTATTTCACGTTTAAGCCATTTTTAAAATTAGTTTAGCCAAAACTAGTTATGTTTAAAATATTGTACATTCAATATTTAAAAATTATATCTACAAAAAATAAAAACATTTAAAAATATAAAAACTATGGTAACTTAAAGTATTAGCATTGATCTTCTAAAAATAACCATAATGCATGAGAATTTATGTATAATAAGTTTTGAGAAATATTAAATATATTAGAATATTAGGCAATAAAAAACAATAAAAAATAGATGTAAGGTAATACAAAAATATAAGCATTTATAAATATTTATAACTTACACATGTAGAGATAATATGAAAAAATAACATTTAATATGATTTAAATGCTTAAAATATAAGTTTTACATAAAAAAAAAATACAAATTAATTATAATTGAAAGAAAGAAATTGATATAAAATACCTTCAAAAATTTAGAAGTTTGGATATAGTGCATTAAATATTTTTAATTTATTAATGTTTTGCATTAATAAAAAAATTTCTACAGCCATGACCAAACACAATTGTACATTTCTCTGACAATTATAACACATAATATATATATTTTGACCAATATTTATCTCATTAACATGAAGAAGACATTCCTCATCAAGAGAGGGAGGGAGGGTTTTACTCATTCCAAGGACCAAGGATCTGAAGGGGCAAAAGTAAAGCATAGACCTTCACAATAAATAAACAAAATAAAGCTCACTTGTTTAGCCATTGTTGTATGGCTCAGAAATATGAAGGTGTGCACCGCGTGCCCAGCGATGACGGTTATGATGCTCAGACAGCATCCTCTTCAGCCATACCCGGACTCGAACCAACAATGCGACCACCTATGATGACCCATCACCCCAAAACCCAGACTCCAATCTTCTATCTGCCACCGCCGCTGCCAATTCAGTATCCTGCAATGGTCCATGTTCTCAAATAATCAGCACATTCTCAAATAAAAAGAAAAATGTGGACCATGCAATAGGTGTCACAGTTTAAATGTTCAACAAAAATTAGATTAAAGTAAACTTGTCGTATGAATAATGTTGCTCCTCCTCTCACACAAGGCGCAAAGAGATGAAAAAACCCCTCTCTTGCTTGCTCTGTCATCGTCATACAAGAAAGGTCAGTAGAAACCCTTACATGGAACACATCTTGCTCAGAACTAAATGGTGGATAACAACATAACCACCACGCGAACCGTCAAATGATTCCCGAAATATCATGCCTCAAAAAACCGATATTTTCTAATACCGTAACAAAATCGGGCTATGGATCCTGATATTTTCATCTACACAGGGGTAAGGATGTGGATGAAATGACGATTAAGTGGAAGTAGTCAGGAATGACTAGGCAATGCCACTAAGCTGTCTTGAGGATTGTTATATGGGCACAGGAAACCTTATTGATACACAAAATACCAAGACCGGATTGATTGATAAGAGTAAACAAACTTCACTGAAGCAAAACGGGATTTGTTGTCATCCTATACCAAAAGATGGATTGAGAAAAGGTAATAAGAACAAAAGTGTCTCCAGCATCCTAAAGTAAAGCTATTTTCCTGCAGGACCCCCTACAGCATCATCGTCATCGTAGTTGAATTTAACCACCAAGTTCGGGATGGATTGGTGTGGTCGCTCTGTACTTAGGGACACCAGAAAATTGTGGTGTTCCAGTGATGAAATAAGCCCACAAATGAGCAAAATAAAAATACAACTATTTTCTTTAACACACCGGTAGGCATTATACACATGCTAGCACAACTACACCCAGATTTTGCTGACACTATGGGTACAGTTCAAATCCCAACATAGTTGAGGAATCAAGGCATTTTCGTTAAATGCACACTAGTTCAAATAGCATTGAAATTCACGGAAGCAGCCCAGTATAGAGAGGGTCAAATGTATGGATGTAACCTTATCCCTACATTATAGAGAGGAGCTCATTTCAATGGTTTGAAATGGGGGTCAATCGAAACTTCCACTATCAATTTCAAAATTAACAAAGGAACAAGGGCAAGACACTCCCGACCAGAATGGTCATCCCTCATTTAACAAATGTATTAAGTCCTCTAGATGCAAATATTGGCCAATATTGTAAATATCAGCCAAAATGTATCGATATCGGGCCTTCTGATACGGTATTTTTCAACATTGTGAAAATATTACGATATGTTACTATATCGCAATATATTTTGATATATTAGCCAATATAATATTATTAGTTTACAATTCTCATAATTTTTTCTTTCTAATATATCCGATACCTTAACATGCGTGACACAAAATCGCACATGAAGCAAAATTGTCCGAGACCCGATTTTCGACCATATGATCACTTATGGCACAGGGCTATGCCGTAGAAAAAGGAACTAAATCAAAGATCTCTCAGTAGCTTTTGTGGACATTGCAATGTACACGATGCAAAACCCATGGTATTAACCTCTATCTTGACAGTGAGGTGAAGGTCAAATGCATACCTCTCTAACCGAACTTAAATCCACCTGAAGGGACCGGAAGTTCACTGCCGCCAAATTGAAATCCATTTTGGGAAGCATCAGTAGAAGGCAATACCTCACCATCCTCGACCCAATAGGTCTCAAGAATCTTGACCGCCTTCTCGTAAATTTCATTGTTATCGTGACTCTGAAGGTTTTCTATCTTCTCTAAACCGTCAGCTTCTTCAATCATCTGGGCATAAACATTCACATCTCCAGTGGAACTTGAGTTCTTCTCAGCCTCTCCGACCTTTAAGATGTTTTCAAGACCTTCCAAGCAGACCGTAACGATCCTCGGATCAGGACAAACCAAAAGATCACACAATGGCTTTATGCATCCCTTGATTTGATCATGGGAACCACCGGAAGCCAAAAACCTGCCACATCATGATCAAGTGATAGCCTTCAACAAATTATATTTAAAAAAGGTCTATGGCTAGGGGGAAAAATAGAGGACAAGCAAAATCATACTTGATTTGATCATGGGAACCACCGGAAGTAGCATTTGATATTGCCCATGCAGCCTCTTTTTTAATATCAAACTCGGCATTTTGAAGTAGATGGACAAGAGGATCAATAATACCAGATTCAATCACTGCCTGCATTATTTCAGAAAGAACGATTCACATAGATGGTGAACTTTAGAGCAAAGAAGCATGGACATTGACACTGACATGACAAGGGACACCAATATGCTGGCACGCAATTTTTCTGTCTTAAAGGCATGACACCCCAAGGGACATGTTAACTAAAATCACAATATTTTATTTTTATAATTGGTGAATAATACTTTTTTTATACTAAATTAGCAATAAATGTACATATTTCTTGTTTATTCACGTAAAAAATTTTCATAGGAAAGGTGCGCAATTGAACTAAAAAAATAAGTTACGCTATAGCATTTTCAACAATATGTTATATTAGATCAATAATAATGGTATAACTTAACAAATTAAAACAAAACTTAATATGACAAATTTTTTATATATTAATTAATATTTGCCTTTTAACTTTACTACTTCACACTTTATAATTACCAAAATATACAAAATTTAAGTAAAAATCCTAATAAAAACATATCCCAAATGTGTCCAAAACAAATATATACATATCGTGTGTCCAAATCATGTCTGAGTATTTAGGAGGATTTTAAAAATTAAACACACGTTGGATTGTGTCTGACACATGTTGGGAGAGAGTTGATCACTGCGTGTTGGATGCCTAGATTTAGCCCAATGAGATTGTCTGTGTTTCCTAGTTTTAGAGCAAAGGTAAGATTGCTCAATAATACAACATCAAGTCACAAGTTCATTTTGAACCATGGAAGCACCTCACATAAAAAGTATCCCTACATCCCACGATGAAGTAAGCCTTTCAGTTCGCCATTCCTAAGTTATTCATGTCTACTGCTCATAATGGAGGATCAAATAGTTATGACAAAATATTGCAAAATTTCCATCACATTCATTGTGAACCATGGAAGCACCTCACATAAAAGTGTAAAACTACATAAAATTAACTCTCCCCAAATCTACATAAAACTACAATGAAGTAAAACCTTTCAGTAGGCCATTCCTAAGTTAGCATCATTCACGTGTACTCATAATGGAGGAATAAATAGCTATGACAAAATATTGCAAAAATTTCCATCACAATCCCATAGAATAATAGTATTCACACATAAAGTCGGGATTTGGTGGCCTACCTGTAACTGCTCTCTGGTTCCCGCCGTGATGTTTGAAATGGTCCAGCAAGCTTCTTTCTTGATACTCTTCTTGTGATTATGAGTCAACAAGCTAAGAAGGCAAGGAAGAGCTTGATGTTCTATGATATACTGAGAAGAAATAGAGGCAAAATGAGTCCAACTACAGAAACAGAAGGGGAAAACTGCATCCACAAATAAAATGAAGCCACAAAGATCAACTATATATGCATAAAGGCACTTTGTAGTTTTGGCAGCAAGCTCCAATTTCTATATAATTACATGGGTATCAACTAAGAAGAATACAGCCAAAAGAATAGGACCAAATTGATCAGTCATGCTCATGCATTTAATATTTTTGTCAGGAGAAAAACTCCAACAGCAAACAATTAATCATTACCAAATGAAAAACTTAACTAGGCTAAGGGTGAGGAAATTTTTTCATTTATGTGCATGCCTTACTCGCCATCAAGGAGTAAAAATCCCCAGCGCTGGTACATAAGCAAATAACTCATATCTATAGAGGGAAAAAAAACCAGTCTTTTTCCTAAATATTATACAAAATTACTACACCACAAAAATAAACCCAATAAAGAAGTAACAAAATATACCAAAGCATGTGTTCCTTGAAATAATTGTTCTCTCAGCTGCTAAGTTACAGTAATTCATTTGTTGCTTCCCCGTGTGCTAAGTTACAGTATGCTCTTTATGCTCGTCCGTGAACCACACGATATTTCCCATGTCATGTACTTTGAAAAGATGGTTATCTGCGGTCCTAACTAGTATTGTAGAAGGGTTTGTCATGGTTTGAGCCCATGACTTCCAAGTCATAATAATAATGCAGAAGGATTACTATTGCCCCATGACTAAACCTCTAAAAAAGGCTCCCTTGAAAGACTAAATGGTCCATGAAGAAAAAAACATGTCACCCATAGAAGCATATCACTGGCGACTACATTCTGTAACAAGCAATCCTTCGAAAATATTCTACTAAGCAAAATTGTTGAGGAAAAAAACTTTAGAACCTCGCACTTCAAACGTAATCGACATAACCATCTCTAGGGTTTCTCAATATTTTGTTTCAGTGCTTATTTTGTCCCCTTAACTAATCATTGCACCTCTTAGTCTCATCCTGCTTCAAAATGTTGACTTGCATCCATCCAATTGGTCAATTACGCAAAGTTGAAAATACATGATCTAAGGGCTTCAAATAGTAGTTGTGAAGACAAATGACAATAAATGACATCAATTAATTAAAAACTAACTCACTACTAAGGAAAAATCAAAATTTTCTCATTTTGTTACATCACTAATGTACTCTGCATCACTCTCATACTACACTTTATTTTACCTCCTTTGCAATGCTCATGTAAATACAGATCATATGTTAGCTACAAAAACAAAGTAGTTCAATGACTTCAATAAATATTGTAGCAACAAACTACACTAAACTAGTTAAGTTAATTCAAATGATCACACTTGCCAAAGTAGGAAAGGAAGAAGGGGCATTGGAGAAAACTTTGGTTAGAAGTTATACTTGATATACATCTTAAATAAACATACTGAAAATCACCCGACAGGTGAAAAAGGTAAGACATTAGCACCACTGCCCAAGCAGTCGAGTTGTGGATCTTCAAAAACAGTAAGACATCAATTCATAAAAAAATTCCTGCAACTAACCTAAAAAAAACACTTCCCATAGCAGATTCCAAATAAAAAAGCACAAGGAAATAGCACTACATCATTCTGCTCAAATTTTCACCTCAGTCGTAAGGCGAAGGTGGCTAAATTTTCTCTTTGGTGAACTTCAAGAAACAAACCATTATTGTTAACATGCTTAAAAGAATGTAATTCAAAAGGCTTCTTTTGTCTTGATGTTACAACCTCTTTGCCCATTTGCATAACTTTTCATATTACAATTTACAACCTTATTGAAACTCAGTTTTTCCAAACAATAGTCATTTTTATTTGTAGGAAGAGATGCCAACCACAGAATACCTATTCTATTGGTGTAACTTGTGAAACAGCTTTAAAAAAGTATAAATTGGACCTGACACAAAAACTTCCAAAAAAGGTGATTGAAGTTCTCTATAAAGTGCTCTTTTTCAACAAGTTCAGAATGTTTTCCAAGCACTCTGAAAGTGCTTTCGAGAGAAAAGCTACAAATTGCAGCTTTTCCCAAAAATCACTTCTTCAAAGCAGTAACAAACACTCTCCTAGGAAGCAAATCAAGAAAACAAATAGGAAGTTGATACATATACCTGAGTCTGAATATCATCACCCGTTACAACGTTTCCTACAGTCCGAAGAGCAGGAATGAGCACAGATGGAGATGGATGGCTGTAGTGTATATAAAAAATAAGTGGGCTAGCTATAACAGGGTAATCAGTCAAGTATAACAAGAACAACCAGAAAACTAATAATTAGATCATATGCAACATCAATTACTCACAGTAACAGCTCCACAAGTCTAGGGCAGATTCCTGCCTCAATTACAGCCTGAATCTTGTCATTGGTACCGTCAGAAAGATATGACAATGCCCAGCAAGCATCGGTGAGGACCTCTTCATCACTTGAATGAATGAGACGCTCGAGAGTTGGAAGTGCAGGTTTTGTCTAAATAAGGCAAGTGGTCAGAAACAAATAATCAATCAACAATGGGAATCAAATAAAGAAAGGGAACTCTATACTAGCCTCAAATCAACATAATAAAATTTCCAAACCAGCTCGAATGATGGCTGTGGCTTGCCTCTGCAGAAGTTTGATAAGGTCCAAGTGGCATTTCTTAGCATAGACAGCTTCGCATGTTCATTAAATTGAGCCAACAAGGGCATCAAGGCTCCATAACCAAGAACAAGATCACGACATTTTGGTGAGTCACCAGCAATATTTCCCAATGCCCAGACAGCCTACATTTCGCAGTCAAAATTATTAATTGTACATTAACATCAAACATAATGCATCAAAGCTAGAAAACAGTTGGATTTGGTCAATATAACAGTTGGATTCATGATGATAATAACAATCAACATTTCATCAAACAAGAGTTCATTGCATTCATCATATAATCACCTGTTCACGAACATCATCACTAGGAGAAGCGAGGAGCTTTACAAAAATGGGGACAGCTCCATGATCAATCACAACTTTGGTGTTCTCTGATGTTCCAGAGGCAATGTTTGTGAGAGCCCACGCTGTCTCAAACTAAGACAAACAAAAGCAGTAGATGGTAACAATTACCAATGTATTTGCCTTCTAACATAAGAAATATCAATGAATATGTCGCACAAACAAACCTGAAGTTGTGGGAAATCATCCCGCCCAAGGAATTCAACAAGACGAGGAACAACACCAGATTGTATAACTTCCTCAATAGGCGGATTACGTTCTGCAAAGATTTACCGGGCGACATTTAGCAGCATCGCATATAAATTCATATCCTATGAATAACTATAGCATCGTAAAGTGAAAATTTTCTTCTTGGATGTTGAGCATACATGCAGACTCCAGATTAGCTAATATTTACTGAATATTAAGTACTAACTCCAATTCTTCAATGATCCACCATTGAAGGCTGGTATTGCTCTGCTAATTTATTTTATCAATAATTCAATTATTTAGCTTGTATTCTTCAGCTACATTGATACTGGCTATTCATCAACAAAAGCTGCTATTGTACTTTAGATACCCTATCCCTTAATATAGCATATTTACATTATATAACAATGCCAAACAGAAAACAAGAGTCCGTAATCTAGTACTTTAGCTGATTGATACAAAGTGCCCTCTATATTCAATCCGTAGAACTACCATCCCCAGCTGAAAAAGGAAAGAAAAAGGTTCCTCCACAGTTCAATACCTTGAGAGTCAATAAAGCCTTAAAATAAACTGATTCGTTGAAAGCCATAAAGACTTAAAATACGCTGATTATCTATACAGAATCATGAACCTATAGAAAGAAGCTTCCGGAAGTGAGTAGTTGCTTCAAGTTGAGCATTAGGACCATCCGAATGAACACCAACCACCATAGCTGATAGACTTTCTATCTGCATTTTTTCAAACAGAAGCATCAAAATCCTATCAGACAGTAAATCAATCAGCTGACATCACACCCAATTACTAACCCTCAAAAAGGACACCACAACAAAACCCTAATTTGCATATTTTCCAACATAGTAAATATCAATACCCTATCAGACGGCAATCAATCCAAATCATAAACAGCCCGACCAAACCCTCATTTTTTCATGTCATCCAACGTATAAAATATCAAATCCATATCAAACAGCGATCAGAATAATCATCAATCTGCATGTCATCCCAACAGAACAAATATCAAATGGCAATCTGAGCACCAAACCCAAATGTTCATACCAACACAATACTATTAAGCCAGTCAATCTGCAATGGCACGACAAAAACCCAAAATTGACAAACAAGAATGACAGATCGATTACAACCAACAGACCAAAATATCCGACATAGAGAGAATAATAGTGACAAGGAGTTACCTTCTTGTCGAAGAGAGAGGAGGCAGCAGCAGTGGCGAATTGCTGGGCGTTCGGAAGCCCTTCGCGACGCTTCTTCTGCAAGCTCTCTTCCCTACGATTCTTTCGAATCTCAACCATGTTATCCTCCCTCCTTCTTCGGCCTTCCTCTGCATCGACGGAAGCCTTGTAACGGCTACGGCGAACCTCAGTCCTAGCGCTAGGCCTCAGCGACATGTTCTCCGATCGACGAATAAAAACCCAAGAGAGAGATAACAGAAGACAAGAACCAGGATCGGAAAATAAAGACGAGAGGTTGATTGACCTGCGAGCAGAGATGACAGACCAGAGTGGCGACAGGGTTCAGGTTTCTGAATTGAAAGAGGGAAAGAAGGGCTGAGAGGTGATTTATAAATACGGTTTAAAGTATAAGCCGAAGAGGAACTAAGTTAAGAAAGAGGGACTAGATTTACACGTAATTACTGGATGTGCCATTAAATTTGAATTTCCGACGGATTGATTTTGAGTTGTTTATCGGATTTTGCGTTTATAACCGTTGCTTGGCGTCCTGGACCGTCCGATTGCACCGACTGCCATATCTTATGAATTTGTCTTTTTTTAATTTCACGTACTAAAATAGCAATTTTATTAAGAATTTACAGTTCAGTTAGTTTTTATTTAAAAGATTAATTTCATTCAAATTTCTTAAAAATTTTACATAATATTTAATTTTCTTTTTAAAAAATTAAACTAAATTTGATTAAAGTTAGACCCTTAAATCAGGCTAATTTATAATTATTGGAGACTAATAAGATTAATAATTTAAACCCATCAAATCAGGCGGCACACGAAAACTTTGATATTTTTATGATTTAGATCGATACACATTTTATAAAAACAAAATGTATCCAAACTATGTTTTCATGTAAACAATGATTTATATATTTGTAAATATTATTTTAATAAAGGGAATTTTTAAAATTATTTTTTTTTTTTAAATATTTTGATATACATAGAAGAGAGGGACGAGAACTCATGGCACCCCTATGGCTCTTCGTAGACTCTATTTGTACCATTCGAGTGTATTACGTTCTAAATTTTGACCTCCGGTGTAATATAAATATTTGAGCATAAAAAATAAAGAGATGGAAAAAAAAATATCAAAATTTACGTGAAAAATCTTCCATTAAATGAGAAGAAAAAATTACGAGATTTAAGACCTGAAGAATACTTCACTATGGATGGAAGAGTTACAAGTGCAAGTTATGTAATTATTTTTCCTTTCTCTTCCTGACCTCTCTCATCTGAAAATTCTCTTCGCTTCCTTTTCTTAGAGTTTTGGTTGGATATTTATAGTAGGATATTATCCCTTAAGAGAGGTCCACATGACCGCCGGCGCATGGTAAGAGGCTGTCCACCCACTCTGCGGGTTGTGTCAGGCATACTGGGAGGCTGCCCACCCACTCTGCTGGCTGTGTCAGGCATGCTGGCGTATGCAGGGAGGCAAGCCACTGATGCCGGTGATTGGGCATTACCGTGACAGGCGTGCAGGCCCTTGATGTCAGTCTTAAAGTGACAAGGCACGCTTTGAGCGTCATTATACACTGTGGAGACGGCGTCTTGCAGAGGTTACGAACTCATTGGTAATAGTAAAATTGTTGAGCTGGAGCTCTCGGCCGTGTATGCAATAGTCCTCGTCCTTAAGTTGCGTATCTTGTCCTCTCACGAGTATGTGAACTTATTGAGGAAGATAGCTCT
>JAOVVI020005865.1:0-16094 GCA_028571085.2 Nepenthes alata
ATAGACAATCTTCTTAATGTTACCCACGCATTCATTCCCACAACCATGTTTCAATCTTATTTTTTATTTTTTTTGGTGTGGGGGGGGGGGGGAGCTGTCCTCACTGCTACCTATCATATCAATATGATGCCCTCTAGGGTGCTGGAGGATCACAGCCTTATAACCACTCTTTTAAGATTTTTTCATGACATCTACATATCACACAAATTATCAAAAGAAGTGCTCAGTTGTGCCAACTTTATCCACATTAACCCACACAATAGGGGCAAACTTGACATGAGAACACTAAAATGCATCTTTGTTGGGTATTCCATTATTAAAAAAAGGGTACAAGTGCTACTATCCTCCTCACACAAGGGAATATTTCATTATAATGGATGTCTCTTTTTATAAAATTGAGCCCTACTTCCGAAGTTCACCTATTTATCAGTTACAATGTCACTACAAAGGCAGGATACAACAAGGACACTGCAAGTATAATTAAGAAGGGAAAAATCTACTCCTAAATATGAGCATATTCACGAGTTCACTTCAGGCATTGATCACACTAAATCTTCTACATCCTTTGATAATGAAACAAGTTAGATCATAACGACTTGCACAATTTGAACCTACCAATAGCCACGAGAAAAGGTAACCATACATGTAAACAACACCCAATATCTCACTTTGTTTCCTCTCGTAATCTTTCTTCAAAATATAATGATTTCTTATCTCCATTGATTCCATTAGCATTCCCCCAAACCATCCACGAGGCACAAAGGGATGGGATTGGGTGCGAGCATAAATATAAATATCGACCAATATTTATCATTATCGGTTCCCAATATAGATATTTCCTAATACCTCGACAATATCGCAATATGTTGTCGTGTCGGCGATAAATCGTAATATATCTTCGTAGCAACGATAGATCGATTGTTATTTAAATTATCAGTTAATACGACCCGTCTTCTTATAAATATTAGAAATTTTTTCTTTTCATATCCAATATCAAGATATATTGTCTAAAAAGTTTGATATCGATACTGATGCTAACATATTCATCCATGGGTGCAAGCAATGAAATAGGAAATGAGTGCTTTAAAGAGGAACAAAACATGAAAATTTGTTCTTGTTCCAAAGGAAAAATAACCGATGGGGGGTAAATGTGTTTGTTTAATTAAAAATACTCACTAGAAAGATACAAGAAAAACTAGTAGCAAAAGGGAACACCTAAACCTATGGAATAGTCTACCAAGAAATTTCTAACCCCGCTGCCAAAATGAACAATATATAGGCACTTTTATAATTTGTAGATAATCTTGGTTGGGCCCTACGATAATCAATGTTAAAAATGTCATTTTACATGGAAATTGGGAAGAGAAGGTTTATATGGAGCCACCACCCAATATCCTCGAGCATGGTTTGGGAGGTTTAGAAAGACTGCATAGCATGGGATATAAGCAAAATTAAGGAGATTACATACTTTTTATTAATCATTTAACTGGAAAAGTAATCATTTTGCTTGTATATGTTAATAATATTATTATGCTTGTGAATCAGAGGTCATCTAGAAAAACCTTGTAAAAGAATTTGAATCAAGAAGCTTGGGAAACTAAAGTACTTTTAGGGAATTCAAGTAGCCTATTTAAAAGAAGGGATTTGCATCAGGAAGAAAGATGTGTTTGATCTCTCAAAAGAAACCAAAACTCTTCATAACAAGGGAGTAAGTACAGCAATTGATCGAAAGTGGTCATTGACCGAGAGAGGTACCAACAACTTATAGGGGGTTCATCTATATCTCATAGACTAGACTAGATATTAAATATGTGGCAAGTGTAGTTAGTCAATTTATACACAAGCCAAATGAGAAACTTATGCAAGCAGTCTAGAAAATTCTACACTATCTAAAATCAACACTAAAATAGGGAATTTTATTCAAGGAAGGCGGTGGACTACAACTAGAGGCATACACCAATGCGGATTATGCAAGCTCCTTGTTGGATAGGAGGTCCAAAAAAGCTCAATAGTGGTCTCATCAATACTCTATACATGACATCAAGCAAATAACTAGTATATTTACAAAAGGTCAACCTACTCTAAGGTTCTAGGAGCTCACAGCCAAACTGGGAATGGACGACATCTACTCACCACCTTGAAGGGGAGTGTTGAGAAATTCCATGAATACTCAGACAACTTTGAGAATATTTGCTTTTTTGATTTGAATTGGAAAGATGTAGCATTCCCTCTTTTTCTTTCCCAATGTATAGGAGATATTTCCCCTTTTTTCCTATATCTTTAATGTCTTCTTGCAATAATTGTAAAACTTTCTTTGTAATTTAGTTGTATACACTTGTAAAACTTTCTATAATTGGATGGAATTGTATCCAGTAAGCAATAAAAACTAATATATTAAGTACAAGAATTTGGCCCACATTCAAGCACTGGAAAATTATGTATTTGAATACCAGTAGCACACCATGTCCATGGACTCATAGACGCATTATAATCAGGCAGCCATTCTTCCCAAACAAGATGCAAGAGAGCCTTGTGCCTCCACATTGAAACAAGATAAAAGAAGTTAATCAAGAATCAGTAGTGAGCCTAGAAATGCACAGTAAGTCAGCGGAAGGCATATCAGTCTAAAAAATCAATGTTTATGGTGAAGCTCCTGTAATTCTTGAGTCTAGGATTAATCTGACAAAGAATTGGTAGTGAGCTCAGTAATTAATGCACAGTAAGTCAGCCGCAGGCATATCAGTCTAAAAAATTCAATGTTTATGGAGAAGGTCCTGTAATTCTTGAGTCTAGAATTAATCTGACTAGGTATTGCTAGTGAGCCTAGTAATGCACAGTAAGTCAGCTGGAGGCACATCAGTCTAAAAAATTGATGTTTATAGTGAAGCTCTGGTAATTCTTGAGTCTAGAATTAATCTGACTGTACCTTTAGGATAATGTTAAAAAGTGCCCAAATGGCACCTCTTATGGGCAATTTTTGAAAGTTATTCCTGGCATTAAAAATGGTGATTTGCTGTGGAAAGGGTACTTTGTAGTAATTATTAACTGGTAATAACAAGTACTGCATGAAATTGTGTATTTATTGCACCTTAACAAGTGAACCTACTAAATGGACTCATTTTATTTTTAAATAACTACCACCTATTATGTCACCATAGTTGTCCAGGAAATTATTGCATGAGTGACAAGTCTCAAGGGTACACGGTAAATGAATCAAATTAAGTAAAGCTGACTGGCTATGAAAAGTAAGCCAGCAAGTCTGTTTGAGCCATACCAGTCTTTAAAAAATCACTGTTTTCAGTGAAAATCATTTTAACTCTAGAATTAATCTGACTATTTTCCTGTTATCAGAGTTACAACCTTTTGATCCTAGTGCAGGAACTTATTGCACCGAGAAAAAACTCCAGAAGGAAAATAGAAATGAATTCAATTAACTATGGGGTATTTGCCACCACAAAAACATAGCATGACAAAATTTTCCTTTTTTGGAATGGCTTTTTGATACATTGTAACATTAGCATAGATGATAACTATTACATTTGCTGACAGTATGCTAGTGACACCAAAATACTGATTTAATACTATGACTACTACAGAACCAAAAAGACAATAATAACCCATGTGCACTTACATAAAACCAACCATCCACTTCATATTCAATCTCAACCTCTTCACCCTCTGTCAAGTTTAGCTGCAAGAGACAATAATTACATGATGTTTCAGCATGTCCACAACAACTAATTGAAAATGAGTTTAAAAATTAGCAAAATTAGCAACCATGTCGGGAAAAATAAATAAATAAAGGTATCCCTGGAAGAAATAGTTTCTTGTGTCTCCCAAATTGGTAGAAGAAATATGTCATTCCATATTCCATAATCCAATGTTTGAACATCTTTATGAAAAAACTAAGCTTCCAGGAAGTGATCAGATTATGTAGTAAAAAATCTATTTACCTCATCATCTCCACCAGCAGTGAAGTCATAAAGAGCAGTTCCAAATTGTGAATTGCCAGAAGAAACTTGCTCTTCATCCTGGGATCCAATACTAGATGAGCCAGGCCCAGCTAATGGGTTCTCAAATGACTCATATCGTTGCATGACAGGTGATTTGTAAGAAAGAGGCTCTTCTCTAATCTGAAGAGGGCAAAAGTCTTAGAAGATGGAATGAGCAACTGCAAATTAAGCAATTGAGAAAGAAGAAACTTATTTTTACAAGGACTCACTGGAGAATCAATGCCTAAAAAGGATGAGGTACCCATTGTAGAAACACTGCCAAGCCTGTTCTGAGTTGATTTCTCCTGCCATTGTAATTTGACAACTATCACCGATAATATTCATGGTCCACGAAATTACCAATATTATAAAGGGGGAGGTGCTTGAGCATGTCAAAATAGTTATGGTTTGGTCATTTTCAAGGAACCTCTACATGATTAATATATACTCTTTTGATTATCATGAGTGTCGAAAAGAAGATAGCAATCAAATGACTATCATTAGAATATTATTCCTTTGTTATCAAATCATAGAACACTTACTTTGATTGAACAGTGGCACCATGGATGCAATTTTATAGCTAAAAGAAAATGAAATTATTGTTTCTTTTTTAACATGTACTCCATGAAAAGAATAGAGAACAGCAACTTCACTTTCCTAAGGAAAATTAGTAGACAGCAAATTGCTGACATAATATTCTTCTCATGTTTCAGGTTAATCACCTCTACATAATACTCTTTACATGTCAC
Source organism: Nepenthes alata (assembly GCA_028571085.2). NCBI lineage: Eukaryota > Viridiplantae > Streptophyta > Magnoliopsida > Caryophyllales > Nepenthaceae > Nepenthes > Nepenthes alata. Next base: position 4,742 of record JAOVVI020005865.1, read on the forward strand.
TGAATTCATATTTTTCCCTCTCAATGAGGCAAGGAGGGGCATAACTCATTAGTAGAGGGTCACTTAGTTGACAGGGTGGAAGTAGTCAATTCAATGTTGGCTGCTCCTATAATATAAAAAGAGGGAAAATGGAACCATTCCCCCTGCCCCCCCCCCCCCCAAAAAAAAAAACCAAGGGAAGAGCATCACTATGAGTCTTTTTATTTTGACACTATAAAAGTCTGTAACTGTAGGAATTATAGGCTTCATGATAGACCTCAGGGGGCAGGAATGGATATTCGTTTAAAGCAGACTCCTAGACAGCATTAAGAGAAAAATCTGTTTCACAGACAAACAGGTAAATTTTAGAATGAGGAAAGATATCCAATGACTTGCAGAGAATTGACAAGGAGCCACATGAGGTGGAAATTAATGCAGAGTCCCTAAAATGTCAATAAGGGATGCTCATCTATCTTCTAACAAATACTACATAAAGTTGTCATAATATGGTCAATTTTTTCATTTTTAAAGCATTGCTTATTCCTGGTATTAGCCCTGATTTATAAGAAAATTCAGTCGTACAAGTACAAGAGGCAAGGGCAAGCATTTACCTAGATGGCACATATTTCAGGAATCCTATAAGTAGAAGTAGAGAATCACAAAGCTTTAGACTCTTGTCCAAGAATTGTATTGATTAATGAGCCTTCTAGTGAACAAAAAAAGATGTGAAAAGATTAAAAACTTTAAAAAAATTAAAATAAAATAAAAATAAAAATAAAAAGATCTAATTGTTTTGATTGTTTATTTATAACCACCGATACTCTACAGGTCAAAAGCAAGAATCTTCCGTGATAGTGCTCTGAAGCTATGACAAAACTGAAATTGATATCCTTACTAATAAAAAGGTGGTGACTATATGAGGGTTCCACATCAGGGGGTTCGCAAAGGTCAGATGTATATAGTTTTACCATTGGATTATAGAGAGGCCATTTCCGTGATTGGATATCTCCACTCTTACAAAGAAAAAAAAATGTTTTTTTTTTCCAGAATGGGGAAAATCAAAATTTTCTTCACATATAGGCCATGTAGAGGACTAATTTCTTTTGGTAAGTACCCCTGCAGTTAATTTTGTTGGCTCCACAATATAGGAACATTAGGAAATCACAACTAAGGACTTCTCAATGGGAGATTCAAGTAATCAAGATTCACAAGACGAGATTTTAGGATTGGGGGTGAAAATGCATCATTAAAAGGTTTTAAGCGCCAATGCAACAATCAATTCTTTGCTTTACATGGACTACAATCAATCAGCAGTCAGTTAAAAATCCACAACGTATAACATAATCATTTGTAAATGACCAATTCAACAAAGCGCCTAGTTTTGTCTTGGATAGTAGCATAGACATTTCAAAGAAATTAATAGCAATCTTTAATGTTGATGAAGGCACTTGAATGAAGTTCAAGAAGATGTTTCCAACGTTTTGCAGGAAATGTTTGGCATAAAAAAAAATTTGGCTCTTTCTATTGCAAGCAATAAAGACAGGGCAATGAAAATGTCAGAAAGTATTGAGGCTACAGGGCTGGATGAGATCAACTCCATGGAATCTAGTGGAAAATTCCTAATTCTCAAAGGAAGGCAATGAAAATGTTAGAAAGTATTGAGGCTACAAGGTTGGATAAGATCAACTCTGGAATCTAAAGAAAAAATTCCTAATTCTCAGAGGAAAGAAAGAACTGAAAAACTTGAATAAAATGTAAATTACAGTTCGGGTGCTTCGCTTTTATGTCTTAGTTCTAATATGGGGCTATGTATTTAGATTTTGAGTTGTTTTTTTATTTGGTATATTTGTAAGCAAGTTATTACTTTTGTTCTTGGGAGACAACCCCCTGGTGTCTTTTTTCACAATAAATACAATCTTGACAACTGAAAAAACATTTGCAACCACAACCACCAAAAAGTAATTCAAAGCATAAAAAAGCAAACTATGTGTCCAACATTTAACCATATTTTTTAAGAATCAACTTTCAAATAAAGAAATTTAGAAAAGAAAGGCTAGCTTACTATGTAACGCTTCAATCATAGTTATGGAATTTTCCCTAAGAAAACAAACCTAATGCAGGGCACAAGAAAAAGAAAAACATGGGAGATTTCATGTCTGCAGTTCCTTGCATTTACTCTCAATTGTGAAGCAAGAATTATACTGAATTTGCAATGGTAACAAAGTGTTAGCATGCTATATACTTGTGTAAGTGTACCTCTGTCATTGTAGTATAATAAAACAAAGTCTATAAATACAAGTACAATGCCAAATCCCAATTCTTAATTCAGTCATCCCTCTCTCCTCCCCCTTCTCTTCTCTTATCATTTATTTCAACAAGCATATCCTTTAATAACCTGAGTTTACATGATAACATACTGTCTATATTGGACAGCAAGAATAAGTCTGTACCTACACCGTTTTGGTCTTCTCGACTTTCCCAGGAAAAAGGCTTATTATTATGAGTATGTGTAAGCCTTACTATAAGGCATGTCTCCTCTCCTTCCCAGGGGATGTAGAATCCCATACATTAGCTACCATAATCCACCACGCTTAAGGATAGAATCCCATACAACAGCTACCATAATCCACCACACTTAAGGAACTATGCCATCACATGTGGCAAGGCTAAAGACTGGCCCAGCTTGTGTCCACATATCCCTGCCTAAGATAGATTTTGACACCATTATATAGCAACTAAACCCACATGATAATATATTATCATCTTTGAGATGCAGGAATGCATCTATACTAGCATAATTTCTTCTTTATAATCTTCTCTAGAAAAAACACCTGTTATTATGAAAATATATAAACTTTATTATAAGGCATATCCCCTCTTTTCCAGACAATATGGGATCTTAGACAATAGCTTCCACATATTTCAAGTTCACATCATCTTCGCATAGCCATGCGCAGAACAGAAAGTTAGGAGAGAGGGGAGAAAGGAAGGGGGAGGAAGGGAAAGAGGACCATCTCAGCATTGATACATACCGAGGATTGTGAAGCCCCATAGACAGGACGTGAACTGAATAGTGATGGATAACTCATTCCTCCAAAATGTGATGATATAGATGTCTCAACTGATCCGGTTGACTCCGGTGAAGATGAACCAGATGACCTTACATCATCTTCCTGCAAAATCAATGCACACACTAAATAATGGGTCTCCCCTAGTGAAATTTTTGTAGTTACTAGAGATGAGTAATGGTTTTACAACAAGGTGTGCATGCAAACTGAAAGGGATTTGAAACAACTAGTACCTCTAGCTCAGTAGCCTCCAAAAGAGTCTTTGCCCACATGTCACTAACTGAGGGTCTAGAAATGATGTTCTCCTCAACATCTGGAGCATCAGTTCCCATGCCAGCAAGAAATTCATTAACCTAACATCAAGCAGCAGTAAAATCTTCATTGGGATAAACATATATGAAAATGGAACAACTAAATGACAAAGTCACATACAACTCCTATCATTATAACTATTGCAATTGACAGCCAAACATAAACTCCAAAACGAATTTATGGGTTGTTAGCTTGGTAGTTAATTTGAGAAAAAGTAAACAGCAAGTCGATAGAAAACTGCACACTGCCTAAACATGTATCTAAATTCTGAAGGCTTGAGAAACTGAAGACCACAGTGGTCCAACTTTCTTCACAGCCCTGTAATCTAGTCGATTCGGGATCCCGAAATCCCACAAAATGTAGGATCACAAAATGCAAGATGATTCCATAGGAAATTCAATGGATATCCTGATAACCATAGGAAGTGGTGTGATATAGCCGCTAATTTATGCTCTCAACTTTAAGAATAATATCCAGATGCTGCCAAGAGTAGTCCACTGACATGACCAACTCATCTTGACACACTTTATTTAAAAGTACAGGAAACATTCTGTAACTCATTAGAGTGAGAGAAAACCCCATTTTATCATAAAACAATTTGAATACTTCAAATTGTTACAAGGCTAAAAATTATAGCAAGCCTGTGACGGCTTAGGGGATAATAGCCATTTATAATTAAGGGTGAAAACTGAACATATGAAACAACATTAAAGTGATATCGAACAATTAGACTTAGTTGCTTCATAGGATGAATGAGGACAAACAAAAAGAGCAAGTTCATTTTAATTATTTTCTGTACACTATTGCGATGTGTATATAAAGTTCTCAAACCTCTTCTGAATAATATACCCCATGATCCTCAGAGAAAAGCAAAGCTGAAGAAGAAAGCATCCAATACAATCTTGATTGTTTTGTTTTGGCACTTATTTTACAATGGCAACCTAAAAACATGTTTCACAAGACCAAGAAGCCAGTATTCCCAGGTGAGCCAACCTTTACTCATTATTACACAATAAAAAGCCTTCAGTATTAAGTGGAGAATACAAAATCTCCACCATAAAAATTACAACATTTGTTTGATCTCCAAATTATAGCCCAGAGACAGAAAAAACTTTTGGTTATGAAATTCCTCACCCTGTTTATGGCAGGGGCATTCTTTGCCAACAAACCGTCATCACCAAGGTTGGCTGCCCAAATGTTGACCAAGTCATTGTCCAGTGCATCTGATTCAGCAGGTGCAGCTTCAGATTCATAAATAAGGTCAGAAATACCAGTAGCAACAGCGGGATCACTTAATCCAGTTGATGCACTTATATTATGCCGAGTGCGATAGATGTCAATAAGTTTCACACTGCCATCAGATTTCAAGAGGACACAGTATAAGAAAAAAAAATACATGGAATATAAATGTGGACAGTGCAAGAGCACTCCATGATAGGCTGGTCCGTAAAAGTGCAGCATATTTAAAGGATTCTACAAAAGGCCAGAGTGTAGAACAACCAAAAGAGTCTCAAACATATATAAACACATGAACAAACATGAAAACATTTGTGCATAACCCGCGCCCCCCCTCCAAAGGGAAAAAATTAAAATTGAAATACGCATAGATTGAATAAGAGAGGCGAAGGGTAAGAGAACAAAGTTTGCTTTTAATTGCAAACAGTGGAAATGATAACCAACTCTTTTCCTATCACAGTGCTGTCTTTCCTCCGAACCCCCCTCCTCCAAGGTAAGTAATTTCCTCAGATAGCCTCATAGGCATCAAGGAGGCAGGGACCAACTGCACTACAGAGCTTACATTGGAAATCTAACCAAAAAGAATATTGGTAGAGTATAACAAATAAACTAAAATCAAGAGAGGAATAAAAAATGGTATATATATTTCTGTTCCATTTCCATCAGTACAAGGAGAAGTTTTAAGAAAACCTGCTGAGATAATATCGAGAAAATACAGATAGTAAGGTAGACTAACTACCTACAAACAATCCCTCAAAACAAATCAGACAATTAAATCACAAATAGAGCGAGAGGGATTCAACCTATCCCCAAATTTTGAAGCATAAAACATTCAAATCCTCATATGCAAACATATTTTTTATTTTGATTTCCTCAAACAAACTGAAAACTAGCCAAAAGAATGAGAAGGATATGCTTGTCTTTACACTTTCCCTGAAAATCCCACACCCAACACATAATCAGAATGAACCCACACAGCAGGCATCAGTTTCTATACCCATTTACTCTTGAAAAGCAACATCTTTCTGATCAAAGGGATTGTTTGGTATGCTGAAAGTTGGATTGGTTGGAAATGAGGAGATTCCATTGAACTGAATTATATGGAATTGACAAATTTAGCACTCCAAAAAATTGGATAAATTTCAGCACAATGTACAAGCTCTATTTCTCTGTCCCTATCCATTTCTCTCTGTAAAATATAATACAACTGGAGAAACGCAGCCTCATAAGCTGCATTTCCAAGTACATTGTTGCACTTTCTACTTGATCCAACTCAACCACACACATCAGTTGGTTATTCTACAGAATTTGCTAATTACAGAGCTCCACCAATTCCCATGCCAAACAAGCTCTCGGCTTAGCATTTTCATTTTTTGCAGTGATCCCTCAGTTAACGTATAGTAGCTCTCCACATGAGCAAGATTCACATACAAGAACCTAAAATCTTCAGTTTAAAGCATCTTTTCACTCAAATATGCAAATCCTTTCACCTCTTAAACAAAAGGCACCATCTTCTGCATCTTCTTCCTAGTATTTCCTTCATATCCATACAATTAACTCATTTCCAGATCCCAAGAAAAGAATATGTAGGACTTCAAAATACAATACTAACTGTTCACTTTCTCAAAATTGACTCCCCTAAAGTTGAAATCCCCTCCAAACTGCCACTTCACCAGGCCTGCTGGGGGCTGGTAGTGACAAAGTCCCCTCATCTCTAATGTTCTACATTGCAGATTTTATTCCAATATGCCCATTAAGTAAAGTGCAAGTACTCTAAACTAATTTTCCAGCAACACTTTTCTCAATCAAAGTCATAAGAAAATCCAACTCAATATTTAGATGCTACCATTCCATGTTACAAACAATATGAAAAGCATCAGTCCCTTCCAATTCTTAATCCAAATGTCATATAAACAATAAATTTCCAACTCCTTTTCGCATTCTCTCAAATGCACAATTATCATCTTTTAATCTTTGGCACAAAATATCATGGAAACACAACTTTTTCCGGACCCACACACTAGCAAGTGCAAATTTCAAATCTCACTTGTGGGAAAGTAATATCAACAGACCTCTAGATTATGTTAGTTGGGCAATATATTCGTATGAATCTATGTATACATTTGGGGTTGACCAATGTCAGCTCATAATATTTGAAACTTCTGTCGCTTTGACCACCTGAGCAATCCTCTAGAACAAAATTGAGTTTCAGTCACAATCTCAGGTGCAGTCCCAATTGTCATAGGGGCAGGGTGTTGCAGATGTTACACAATTTGTTGTAAGTATCTTAGGGGATTGTTTCTTAAGGACTTAAAACAATTATAATGTGTACATTTGATATAGTTTGACTCAAAAGTAACAGAACTTATAAAATAAAAGGTTTTTGATGATTAAGCATATACTAAAAATAGAACAATGCAATTTTTGTAAGAAATTAAAACAAAGAGCCTTCATCTTGTAGAAAAGAAAAACAATATCATCATTCATTACTGATATTGTTAAGCATATTCCAAAAGCTGCATTTGACTTACGCAACTATTGACAACAGAGACAATATAGTTACCTAACAACCACATCTGTTGTTACAGAAAATCCCCAAAATATAATGTATTCTATCTACAGAGGATCGACTGTATTATACCTCTCAACTGATATTTTGATCCATGACCAGACACGTGTCAAGTTATCCTCGTCCAATACAAAAGAGACAAGCGAAACATTGATAGTAGCCCACAAATTAAGTTGCAGTTCTCACTACACGAAGCAACAAGTCTTTGATTCCTCGTTTTAAGGACTTTAACTAGGAAGTCCTCGTAATGTAGTTACAAATTGGGTGGAATCCCATTAAATTTAGAGAAAAAAATTGCATACAAGTCTTTATCACTTCAAAATTTTGACAAGTTTTGACTATTCATTTCTAGCACAAATCCATATTTACAAACTTTGGAGAAGAAACTGTCACAAATTGAGTTCCATGATTGTGTCTGAAATATTCCAATCTAATCTTCTATGATAACCATCAACTCAAAACCCAATTGAAATCCATGGTGTGTCACTGAACACACATTGGTTAAGGGGAAAAACCACCAAATAGGAGACACACAGGACAGATGGGATTGTTGGTTCCATATAGTTTTGACTAGTACAATGTGCCTCATTTGGTCCCTACATGAGGAAAGGGCCTGCAAACCCAAAAAAAAAAAGGAAAACCATGGTCTTTTTTTTCTTTTAGGCTTAAAAAATTTGATAGCATTTTTTGTGTAATCCATCCATAATGTTCAAAAGAGTCTAAATGTGTCCCACTTTCACTATAAATAGTTAGCTAGTCAATAATTTGATATCTCCCTTCTTTGCTTAATAATTTGATATCTCCCTTCTTTGCAGAAGCCCCTTCCCTATTTATCTCATCTTTATTATGGTTAGTGATGGCGTAATGCAGTTCACATGTCATATTTCCATCTCAAAGTGCAAGATCAAATGAGTGAATTCATGCCAATTTGATGGGTCTCATCGTCCACTTGATGAAAAGGTACACCATCTCTTTTTTTGCTATCCGGGAACCAAAAAGATTGGTAGGCTCTCTAATCTGTACCACATCCAAGAATCGGGAACGCATTATTGGCGCTCTCTGTGGGTATTGATGCCTACTAGTACCTAGATGTGGTACGGAGACAGGTGGTGGCCTACCATCATCTCGATCATTGTTGAAAGCGTTTAGTACCTAGATGTGGTACGGAGGCAGGTGGTGGCCTACCATCATCTCGATCATTGTTGAAAGCGTGTGAACAGTACCCACAGATGGCGCCAATGATGCGTTCTTGGTTTTCGGTTGTGAGACAGATTAGAGAGCCTGCCAATCTTCCGCTGCGGGTCGATCTGGATCAGGTCCGATCTCTGTCGCTGTTAACCTAGAACCTGCACACCACAAACTACAAACAGGATGTCAAAGGATGGCGGGAGGTTATTCTACCGCAAACACTCCAACGCTCAACTCAGATACCTTCCGCAATAGACGAAGGAATGCACGCTTAAAGGTAAACGTGATAGGAGTGCAAAGATGTAGAGATAAGGGGAGTGTGAGTGTGATGTATTTGGAAAACAGGGCTCCGAGAGTTGCACCGCTATGGGTGGCTCACTAACTCTGTCGTGAAATGACGGTGGCTCGAGGAAAGTGAGTTAGTTCTTGCTCCTCGAGAAAGAAGGGTGAAGGATCGAACACTTGATCTCTTATCACCATTTTTGCTTTAGATTGGGGTCCTTCTCTCCTCTTCGCAGGAGAAGGTTTTATAGGCTCTCTGGGAGGTTTTTGGAGCCGGGACTCCCGACAAGCAGTTTGCCGGGATTCGTCACTATTTGCGCGCTGGTGGTGGCCAGTGGCGTCAATTGTCGTCTTGCAGAAGCAAGGGAACCGTCGTCGGGCGTAAACCACGCTTGGTTTGCTGTCGGCGCAAGGATTGACTGGGTTGCTGTGAGGACGGCGCCAACTGTAGCTTGCAGCATTGACCTTTTCCCTCATTGGCTGGCATTTTCTCAGCTAGCTCCCGCCGCCTGCAGTCGCCTTAGCAAGTTGTGAAGCCGTGCTGATTGGTTGCTGACCTAGGGTGTTACGTGGGCTGCACACTGGGATCCTTTGGGCTTTATAGGGAGGTTTGGGCCTTACTATTCAATCGGGCCCGTGCCCCTCCAATTAGGCCTCACCGTTCTTGGCCCATATCCTCAACGGTGCTGAAGGAGAGCAGTGGTTGCTTATTGGCTTCTCTGATGTATGGATTAAACTTTAGAGATGGACTTTCTCATTGGGTCATTGGCATCAGTACCCATCACTAGCCCCATATAAGAAGGTCTGAAACTCAGCCTTCTAGGATGAATTCCAAAGGCAAGCTCTTACTTGGACTTGCATTCTTGCACTGAGTAATGAAATTTTTGCCCGATGAATGACCACAACTGTTCGACGACATGTTCTCTTATTTAGAGATAATTTTTCAACTATCCGAGGACATAGTTATGTCCAAGGATATTACTTGAATCCAGCAGAATGACTAAAATATATCCGAGGATATTCTTTGAATCCAACAACATGACTAAATATCTCCGAAGACATGACTTTAGTCCGCAGATATTCTTTGAATCCAGCAACATGACTATAATATCTCTGAGGACATGACTTTAGTTCGTGGATATTCTTTGAATTGAATCCAGCAACATGACTAAAATATCTCCGAGGACATGATTTTAGTCCACGGATATTCTTTGAATTCGAGATGCCAGCATGCGCTGTCAGCTGAAATATTAAACGCGATTAACATCGTCTCTAAAAGGTAACAACCATTATTATTCTCTGCCCAGTGAAAGGCCAACACGTGCCCTGACCATGATGAGGGGCGTCTTTTGAATTCAATCGACGTCTCAAATCCCTTAATTGCTTGAATTTCATTCGATTGCGTTGCTGTAACGGCCCAAATTCTAAAACATAGAAAATCCCAATCATTGAGTCAATATAATCAAGGAGTCGAGGGGAATTGAAGATTCTCCGGTCAACGCCAGTTGACTGAAAAATGTAATAAGAAAAGTAATCCGGTCAACATGCGTTGACCGAAAAGCGTGAAGGGAAAACGTAATCCGGTCAAAGCATGTTGACCGGAATGTTGAGGAGAAAGACTTAACCGGTCAACTCAAGTTGACCGGAAAGCAGTGAAGAAAGACATAATCCGGTCAACAGGTGTTGACCGGAAAACGTAAAGAAAGACTTATCCGGTCAACACCAGTTGACCGTAAGGGGAAAAGGAGACCGGAAAATGTTAAGAGTAAGTTAATCCGGTCAATGTTAGTTGACCGGGATACGTAAAATCCGGTCAACGCCAGTTGACTGGAATGTGTAAGAAAGAGCAACTAAATCCGGTCAATGCCAGTTGACCGGAAACGCGAAAGAGAAACCTAATCTGGTCAACGATAGTTGATCGGAAATGAAGGAAGAACATTTAAAAAGAATTAAAGGCGAATCAGGGTAAGATGGAGGCCGGAAGTACTAAGACAATAGAAAACTCTAAAAGGAGACATAACCGGTCAACGCCAGTTGACCGAAAATAATAAGGAAGCCTTATGAAAAGTAGAGTTAGGACGACCATGCTGGGTAGGTAACCTACTTCCAACCATCCCGCTGACCTTCCAGAAAGGCAAGGGGAGCAAGCAGAGAAGTACAAGCAGTTGACCTGCCCTACCTACTACCACCAACCCCAACGTCTATAAGTAACGGCTCCAGAAATCAGGATAGGAAGCTCGGGCAAACGACCGGGTAAAGGCGCTAAGAACTTCGAGCCAGAACCAAGTAAGGGGTTCATAGATCCAATTTAGGCAAGCATACTCTCCGTTTTTAAGATCATGATTTAATGCAAGTGTACTCCCTGTTTTTAAAGCTCATGTTTGAAATGCAAGTATACCTGACTTTGATGAATTTATGTAAAGAAATATTATCAGTTTTCACATGAAGTAATGTTATGGTAATTTGCTTTGATCATCTGTTAATTGGATATTTTACTTAAATGCATGAAGTTTGGCCATGATCATGTTTTAAAGTGTCCGGTTATTGCATGTATAAGATGACCTCTGGCCTTGATTTGAAACTTGCATTGATTAGATTATAATTAAAATCGGTCTTAGTTGAAACTGGTATTTGTATCGTATTTCAAAACCGGCATTTGCACTGTGATTTCGAAACAGGCATTGTATGTATTTTGAAACCAGCATTTGCACTATGATTT
>JAOVVI020005866.1:0-10529 GCA_028571085.2 Nepenthes alata
AGGGTAGGAGTTAGGACTGATATCATTAATTTTAGTAACGATGATATGACTCATGTAATAACTTTTCATTCAGACCCTCTGGTTATATCTGCCATTATTTCTAATGGTACAATAGACTACTAACTGAAATAAATTCTTGTTGATAATGAAAGCTCCCAAAATTTATTGTATTTTGATACTTTCTTTAAACTTAGACTGAAAAAGAGTCAAATGAAGCAAACCGGGGGTCCACTATATATCCTAGATAACGAGTGGGTGTTCGTACAAGGAGCCGTCCAACTAGAGGTCATAGTGAGGACATACCCACGCACGGCCTCCAGGAAGCCTACATTCCTTGTAGTGGATCTCCCCTCGGTTTACAACACAATCCTAGGATGGGCCTACCTGACTGCATTTGGAGCAGTGACATCGATTTCCCACTTGAAGATGAATTTTCTGAACTCATGCAGCATCGAAGAGGTCTTAGGCGACCAAGTAATTGGCTAGAGGTGCTACTTGTCCCAGGTTACTTAAGCGGCTCCTAACCCACCAATCAAAGACCTCAACTTCCATGATAAGACCACCCTGCAATAAGCCTAGTCAAGAGAAGCAATTAACCAAGCTCCCTTAGACCCCAGTGAACCTGAGAAGTGTGTGCAAATTAAGAGTTCCCTGCTAGGACCCCTCCAAGACCAGCTTATAACCTTCCTTAGGCAGAACTCTAATGTCTCCGCGTGGATCCCCATTGACATGTGAAGGATACCAACCAATGTAATGGTCCACAAGTTAGCCATCGATCTCAATTATAAGCCCGTCTGATAGAAGTGTAGGAACTACTCTATCGAGAAGCCAATTGCCATCCTAGAGGAAGTGAAAAAGTTACTCGACAAAGGGTTAATCGGGAAAGTACAGTACCCAGACTGGTTGTCCAATGTGGTTCTCATTAAGAAGAGTAAGGGGAAGTGGTAGATGTGCATTTACTTCACCAATGTAAATAAAGCTTGCCTGAATGATAGTTTCTTGTTACCAAGGATCAACTTGCGGGTGGACTCCATGTCAGACCACAAACTACTGAGCTTTATGGATGTATACTCGAGTTATAACCAGATTAGGATGAGCTTAGAGGATGGAAAGTATACCACATTCATGACCGACCAGGAGACTTACTGCTACAAGGTCATGCCCTTCGATTTGAAGAACGTTGGGACAACTTACCAACATCTCGTGAACAAGATGTTTGAAACTCAAATTGGTCAAAGCATGGAGGTGTACATAGATGGCATGCTTGTTAAAAAAATGCCACCGATAACCACGTTTGCGACCTAAACAAGACCTTCGAAGTCCTTTGGACACACAAGATAAAACTCAATCATACCAAGTGTGCATTCGGTGTAACCTTGGGGAAGTTTTTGGGTTTTATCGTCACATAGTGGGGGATCGAGATGAACCCCAAGAAGATACATGTCATCCTGAACATGCACCCACCTTGAGTAGTTAAAGAGGTCTAAAAGCTCATTGGTAGGCTTGCAAATCTCTCCCACTTCCTAGCAAAGTTAGCCGAAAAGTACTTGCCATTCTTCAAAGCCCTAAGGAGGACCAAGGTAGCCGGCTTCCAGTGGAGTGCTGGGTGTGAAGCAAGCTTTCTAGAACTCAAGGAATACCTCTCCAACCCTCATCTCCTGACCTTGCCTTAGGTAGGTGAAGAGTTGTATCCAAATTTGGCAGTTTTGGGTACGATCTTAAGCTCGATCTTCATCCCATAGCAAGACAGGGTACAACAATAGGTGTACTATGTCAGCAAGGTCCTGACAGATATTGAGACTCATTACCTGCATGCCAAAAGGATCGCGCTAGCACTTATCTACTCTGCGAGAAAGCTACGCCCGTATTTTTAGGTGCACATGATCATCATCGTGACTAATCAATAGTTGAAAGGAATCTTGCAAAAGATGGACACATTCAGATGACTAATCAAATGGGCCATCGAGTTGGTTGAGTTTGACGTGGTGTTCTAACCATGGTTGGCCATCAAGGGCCACTCCCTCGCAAATTTCTCTGTCGAGACTACAACCCCGGCTCCTAATGCCCTCAACATCGTTGCTAATGCACACAAGTTAGAGACACCACTTTGGACCTTGCATGTCAATGGGTCATCAACGCAAGCGGGTAGTGGAGTAGGTGTGGTGCTATGGACTCTAGACGGGTTAGAGATAAAGTACTTAATGACCAACAGATTCCCAACCACCAACAATGTAGCAGAGTATGAAGCACTACTCACTAAACTCTTACTAGTGAAGGAATACTCGGCCAATGCCTTGGTCATATATAGTGATTTGGAGTTGGTTATCAACCAGGTCCATGGGAGTTTTGAGCCATCAAACCCCTTGCTCGTGAGGTACCTCACTAGAGTGAAGGGTTTGGCCCAAGCGTTTGACAAAGTCAAGGTAATCCACATCCTGAGAGAGGAGAACTAGAAAACCAGCTGGCAAAAGTAGCGGCACCCAGGAACTTGGAGCAATATGCTAGAGACATGCAAGAAGTCCTCGCTGTCCCGACCATTGACAACCCTGAACTTAAGGTGCTGCAAGTGGCCGATGGAAAAAATTTGATGACCCTATACAAAAAGTGCCTCACTAATAGCCTCATACCGGATAACCCAGAGGAAACTAAGTGTACAAAGAGGATAGCTGGCTAGTATGCCTTTGTGGACGGGAGGTTATACCATCACGAGTACCCAACCCCTTACATGAGGTGTCTCACGCCACAGGAATCTTGCAAAAGCTAGACACATCCGGAGGACTTATCAAATGAGCTATCAAATTGGGTGAGTTCAACGTGGAGTTTCAACCACGTCTGGCTATGAAGGGTCAAACACTCGTGGATTTCCTTGTTAATACCGCACCCCGGCTTCTAACACCCTCGACATCGCCGTTGGCACAGATCGATTAGAGACCCTAGTTTGGACCTTGCACATCGATGGGTCATCAACACAAGCGGGTAGTGGAGTAGCTGTGGTCCTATGAACTTCGGACAGATCAGAGATAAAGCACTCAATGTTCCTCAGATTTCCAACCACCAACAACGTAGCTAAATATGAAGCACTACTCACCAAACGCCAATTAGCGAAGGAATGCTCGGCCAATGCCTTGGTTGTATACAGTAATTCGGAGTTGGTCGTCAGCCAGGTCTATCGGAGCTTCGAGGCATCGAACCCCTTACTCGTGAGGTAGCTTGCTAGAGTGAAGGGTTTGACCAAAGTATTTGACAAAGTCAAGATGATCCGCGTCCCGAGGGAGGAGAACAAGAACGCGGACAAATTGGCAAAGGTAGCATCCACGAAAAACTTGGAGTGGTACACTAGAGACATGTGAGAAGTCCTAGTCATCCTCACCATCGACAACCCCGAGCTCGAGGTGCTACAAGTGGCCGACGTCAAAAACTAGATGACCAAGTACAGGAGGAATTTCACCAACGACCTCCTACCGAATATTCTAGAGGAAGCTAAGCATATAGTGGATGGTAGAGTAGTATGCCATCGTGTACGAGAGGTTATACCATTGCGGGTACTCAACCCCCTACATGAGGTATCTTAAGCCAGACGAAGCTGACAACTCACTGGGTGAGGTGCCCCTCGGCGTTTCCTGGTCACACATTGATAGCAAGAACATTGCCTTCATGATGATACAGTGGAGGCTCGACATACTTTGCCCTTTACTCATAGCATTTCGATAGAGAAAATTTATTATAGTTGGTATTGACTACTTCACCAAGTGGGTCGAGGTGACGCCACTATTAGAGATCACCAAATAGAAAGCAACAAAGTTTGTTCACCAGAGTATCGTGTATCGATTTAGGATTTTTGAGGTCATCGTGATTGACAATGGGACCCAATTCACCAACAAGAAATTCACTAAATACTATGCAAGCCTACAAATTAGACTGGTTCACACCTCCGTCGCCTACCCATAAGATAATAGGCAAGTAGAAGTAATGAACCAAGTGCTGCTGCATGGGCTAAAGACAAAGTTGGAAGATGTTGGG
Organism: Nepenthes alata; assembly: GCA_028571085.2. Lineage (NCBI taxonomy): Eukaryota > Viridiplantae > Streptophyta > Magnoliopsida > Caryophyllales > Nepenthaceae > Nepenthes > Nepenthes alata. The sequence goes on from JAOVVI020005866.1 coordinate 4,021, forward strand.
GGCTCCTGGGCAGACGAGTTTTCGTCTGTGTTATGGTCATATTGAACGACACCGAGGGAGCCAACCCATAAGACACCCTTTAGTCTCTGCTATGGCCTAGAGGCAGTTATTTCGGTTGAAGTTCAACTACCCAGCCTTCGAGTCGAGTGCTTTGACTTGAGAAGCAACTCCCAAAGACTTAGGGAAAAACTCAACCTGCTCGAGGAAGCCTACGATGCGACACACCTAAGGACGGTGGCCTACCAGCAGTGCATCGCGTGATACCATAACAAAAGTGTGAAAGCCCGTCAGTTCAATATAGGGGATTTAGTCCTATGAAGCATAGAGGCAATGGGCAAGATTGCCTACAGGAACAAACTCTCCCCAAATTGGGAGGGACCATTCCTCATCTCGACAATCCTTTAAACGAGGCATATAAGCTATGCACCCGCGATGGCAAATTAGTCCCAAGAACCTGATATGTCACCCAACTCAAAAAAATACTACGAGTAAGCCTCAGCTAAGCTCAGGTAAGGTTAGCATGCATCATCCCGAATGCTTGTAAATATATCAGGTTTCAATTAATGAAATTATCATTTGTTCATGTACACCTGCTCATGTGAATACTTGCTTGTTTGTTATCTCATACAATCAAGTGACCTAGACTGTCCCTAAATCGAGTGAACACCTGTTCACTCATAACATGACCATAGAATAGTCAAAAACATCAGCCCCACTGCTAAGTGACCCATTAAACAGTCAAACTTTAAACCTTAGTTCTACACCAAACGGCCCACCCAGGCCTAGGGGCTCTTAGGGCTCCCCATCAAGTGGCCACTAAAACCTTAGGGGTTTCTACAACATGCACACCACGACCTCCTTCTGACAGAGAGAGTACCATTAGTTGATGATGGCTAACAGACTAGGACCATACATGTATAAACTATGACATCCTTCAACAGGACTGGGTACTAATCTGGTAATGTGTGGGTAATGGCCTATGACACTACCAGGGCCCAACGACTGCAGCCATGAAACCCAATCGAACTTAGTGAGCCTCACCGATGGGAATGCGATGATGTCCCACTCGCGGTATAGAGCACCCTAGAGAATCAAAGTGCCACACCATTCCCTCATGGGAACGAGCTTGATCAGGCAAATGTGCCAAAGATAAGCCTAGTGACGATAGCGACAATGATTAGCTAGTGAAATGAAGGAAAGCAATTCCACATGGAAATATAAACATGCAATAACAAAGATCTCAATGATCTGATTGATTTCATTACAAAGATCAAAGTATACAAATTGGGCTGTCTGCCCAAAAAAGACACAAAGCCACCTAATGATTCAGAGGGGGACAACTCTGGAGTTGAAGGCTACTCGATTAGGAGGACAAAGGCCCAATAATCTTTTCAATAGGGCCCAATAGATTCAAATTTTGTCTCGTGCTAGCATTTATCTGATGAAGAAGGGACGCGGGGAAGTCCAGATCCACCAGCTCCACCACTATGTTGCAGAGATTGATACCATCCTAGTACCTATCCTCCAGCACTTTTTGGAGCATGTCTGCTGGGATGGAGGTCCTCAACTTGCCCCCGAGCCAAAGTCTGTCTTCTTGAAGATGAAAGTAATGCTCCTCAAACTTATAGAGTGACTCTTCAAGGGTGGTGATCTTCACCCCAGCCTCGTGTACCTTGTGTTCAAGGGCATCAACCCACTCTTCACCCAACCTTGCCCATTCACCATGGCACTAAGCTCATCCGCATCAATGTGCATCCAGGCCAGACTGTTGATGTCTACTGTGAATTGGTGAGCCCTCTCTTGTACCTGCTGCTAGAAAGGTAGTTAGGTGGATCACAAAAAAATTGGGAAGAAGACAAGTAGATGCTTGGAAAGTACCTCAGTCAATGAAACCATAAGCTGAAGGACAACCTCTGCTACCCCCATGGCCTCGTCGACTCCGATAGCTCTGCTTTCTCCAGGCCCTGGGGATCTAGGGCTGGCACTCCCACATCCTCTGCAATGTCCATAGCCACCGTTGCCTCTCGGATTCTAGGCTCTGGAGGTTTAGAGGAAGGATCCCCAATGACCTCCTCATTGCCCTTGACCTCCACCAACTCAAAAACCATGTCAGCTGCCTCCGTCATCCCAATGACTTCTCCATCTATCTCTCTTGCCTTGTAGCCTCCCTAGCTAAAGAGTCCACCATCCAGCCTTCATGGGAGGTCTCCTCAGCAGTTCCTCTGCTAAGACCATGTGTGGGCTCCCCGTGTGGAGACTCAATGTTGGTAGGGATCCCATATTGCACCAACGATATCACAGGGATCAAGTCCACTTGAGCATCGACCCCGTGAGTGCTTGTAGTCGAAGTAGGTGTCGTGGGAGGCTCACTGTTCTCTGCCAACTTGGTTGACCTAGATGCCCAACTCTATGAGGATGTAAAAGTAGCATCCATCCTCCTTAAAGAGCTCCTAAACCATCATACTCGCTCCAACGTAGCCTCATCTTCTCCAAAGGAGAAAGAAGAATCGGAAGAAGTATGGTCAGTAGAGGTATACTGCCGCTTGGCTGGTAGGCCAGAGGGCTCTCAGATAAACAATGCCCCAGGCATCCTTTGGGGCATGACAAGCATCGTAGAGATAGTGCTAGCCACCTTGAGATTGTGCTCCCATGCGGTGGTAGAGGAGGTATCTGGGTTCAACCAATAGCTCCTTTCCCACAAAGTGCAGACGTGCACCCGGATAAGGTCTGTTACCTGCTTCTCTTGGGTTATCTCATGGAGTTGCAAGGACCTAGTCAAACCAAGCGGCATATTCCCCCACTCACTGAAAAGGGCACAGTCGGAAGGGACTGCCAAATAAAAGTAATGGTCCTTCTAGTTCTTTATCGAATCTTAATTTGCCACTTTAAAGTTTAAGCCCAAATGCGGACACATCGAATTCTAGTCCATGGTTAGAGTGAAACAAAAAATTGCCCTCATCGACCCAATGCTGAACTAGAAACCCTGGCAGTGAGAGAAGACACACAAGGACACCTAATACCGAACGGAGTTGGGCTAAAACCTCACCATCAGAACTCCCAATGTTGTCAAGATCACGTACAACTCTAGTGGCACTGGGAAACAGAGTCCTCCCCATAAGTGAACCTCCTATATAGTGATGAATCTCTCTAGCGGAAAGTAGGCCCTGCTGTCTTCACCTGGCAGTAGGAACACCATATTCCCCAAAAATTTGAACTGGGTGAACAGTGAGTAGATGTTGTTAACAATGAGAATGGACTGAATCAATTTGACTTTCTCAAAAGCCATAAGTGGTGAAGTAAGAAGAGAAAGTAGACGACAAGTAGTTCATGACTATTCAAAAGAGAAAGGAATGTGTGGGAAATGGTGATGTTCTCGAATATAGAAGAAGTTGTTTGCGCCTTTTTCGTGGTTAGGGAGATTTCTTTTTCTTTTAACAGGTGCCTAGCGCTCTCAAAAAAAAAGTAAGTAAAGGAGGTAAAGGCTTTCTTTCGCTTTCTCCGGCCCTTATATAGTGTTAAACCCTGCCCTACCAAGACATTTAATTAACAATTTCATTTCCTTGCCTTCCCCATGGGCAAGATGTCTCAATTCCACACTTCCCTTACCCATTTTTTCTGCTCTATCGGTTGAGACTCTCCAAACCTGTCTGAACCAAACCAACCAAAACTGATTGAACTCACGCAATCACATCGACTTTCTCTTCCACTGCCTTCCCATGGACTTACTAAACCACCAGCAACAGCAACAGAAAGAGATTTTGCCGAGAAGAAAGAAAAGGTAATCATGAAAGTCAGTCTAGCACTACTACAGCTACTCCCACTACTACAGCCCTTCCAGCAACAAATGAAATTGCAGGAGAGTGTGAACAAGAAGTTAGGTCTTTTGATTAGACAATTCCTACTTCTTTTACAACTAAAGCACCAACTACGCTTATTCTGCCTCTATCATCTACGTCAATTTCTTCTTCAATCGATTCCCTCACTTCTCACCCGAGAGAAAGGAGTCAATTCCTTATTCTATTATAGGTAGTGCACACTGGAAAGAGAGAAGAGCGACAACAAGGTATCAATAGCCTGACACGGAGAAAGCTTTTTTTCTTTCTTTATCTACGCTTTCTTCGCCATGAGGGCGAATGGCATCATATGGAGGAGGGCGAAGAGTCGCCTGTCGTAATGGCGACGACATGCATCCCCTCGTTGAGGCACCACTATAAGGATCGAGTTTCTAACTTATATTAATCTTGATTAATTAAACTAATATAATTGAATTAAAGTCAAAGGATGTGAAAAATTAGATCAAGAAGAGATCAAATTTGGTGAATCGAATGATTTGGGCTCTTGGCCTTGAGCTTGTACTGTGGATAGCTTGAGGCGCGCCCCAGATCCGATCTTGGCACAAAAATAAAAACAAATGGGGTAGAGGTGTGCTCGACGCTCAACCTCGGCGTGCACTTGGCACAGAATCCAGAACTGGCTACACTCGACCTGCACTTGAGCACCACTTAAGCTCAATCCAGGTGTATAAGAATGCCCGAGGGTCTTTTTCCACTACCGTTTTGAGCGAGTAGCTCAAGTTAGGACAATCGAAGTAAAGATTTGAGTAGATCAAGCCAAGGTAACTGCACCTTAAACTCTCTCTTTCTTTTGTTGTTATTTATTTCTGTTCTTTTTAGGTATTATTATTGTAATACTTGTTCAAGTTAAGATTTTCAAGTAGAAACATAAAAAATATGTACATTTGTTGGTCTACTATGGTTTTATAAGGAGATTTATCAAGAACTCACATTTAATTATCTGTATCATAATTATGTGTATTATTTTCGAATTGTCTTCATGTGTATAAGTAGAATAATGGTTCCTACATGTTTGTGCTTCGAAATTATCAATTTTAAAGTATTACATGCAATTTGTAAATACCTAAAATATACTACATATTTAATTATATACTGCATGCCTATTAAATTTGTATTAAATTTTCTAATTTTCCTATGCATGTTTTTCTGTCAAATATTATGTTTATGAAATTGCTATGATAAAAATATATATGACTTTACAAAAAAGAAAAGAAAACTTTGCAATTATATTAAGAAAGTATGAATCGTTCTCCAAGAGGGTGAGAATCAAAAATAAAGAAGTAAAGTGCAAAGTTTTTCCTAAGTAAAGAAAGTAAAGAGACTAAACTAACGATTATAATTCAACGGTGGTATATTATGGCATGTATTAGTATATTACGGTAGAAGATTGTCATCTAATAACAATCTACATAACCGTGGGTTAAGAAACGACGTCTGGCTCCGTCTATAGGGAAATATGTAGAGAAATATGTAGACAGTCCACAGGAGCTTATAGCTTTTAATTGTGTAGACAATCGAACACAATCTAGACGTCGATCAACCGCTTCTTTAGTTAGTAAGACCTACTAGCTTTTGTCTCTAAAGAGAGTAAGTTTTCAACATATTTTGAAGACTGAGAAAAAATAAGAAATCTGAAAAGGCTTTGTATAAGTATTATGTTTATATCTTATGTCATTGTATTCTATTATGATATGTTCATACTGTTATATTTCAAGTATAATGATTGCATGTTTTTTATTATATACTATATTTTACTGAGTATTTGGCTCACTCTTTTACTTTTTTACTTTTTTACTAACCCTTTAGATGATTAACACGACTTTTTACTGGATGAACAAGAATGAAGATCGACATATTAGTAGTTATGTCTTTAGAGAGTTTGTGTAATAATCTCTTAATCGAAACAGTATATGATGTATCTTTTGGTTAAATTAGCGCAGTGGAATATTTATAGAGTTATCCTAGAGATTTTGGCTATGCATATTAGTATATGAATGTATGGAATGATCCATTTTGGTTGATGTATAAATGATTTAGATACTTATTGCTTCTACAAATTATGATATGATTAACAGGCATCTTATGTTATAAAGCTTCGACATCATATATCATTGGGTCAGTGTTAGAGCCACCGATAATGTGGTACATATTTGTGTCCTATGGTAATATGTATATAAATAGAGTTTATATTTTAATGACAAATAAAAATAATTAAAGGAAAATTAGTAATGATTATAAATAATGATGGATTTAAGACGTGATTTGTCACAACCGTGGCATGTGGTTTCCGAGTCAACAATTATGGCTGCCGCACTCAAGCCATCTTTTCAATGAGAAGCACTGGTTCCAAGGGACATGCACCCCGTAAGCCGAAATGACAATTATGGCGGCCGATGACCCGGCTGGACTTGAACAGCCTGTCTGATGGACATCGAACGGCCAAAAACTATGTTTCCAATATATTGGTGACATGCATCATGCAATATTGCTCGAAATAACCAAGGTATTTCACTAAGAGTCCATCATTACATCAAAAGGCATCTATCGCCCAAGGAGTACAACGAAAAAATAAAGAATGAATATCCTGCGTGTGCATTCGACCTACCAGAATGGCCACCCCAAGGTCTTTGACTGCTCGACCTGCTAGGCATAGAC
>JAOVVI020005867.1:0-16091 GCA_028571085.2 Nepenthes alata
CACCCCCGCCACGGTTATTTGTTGTGACGGCCAGCAGTAGCGGCAGCAGTGGCTACGGCCACATCTGAAATAATTATTGCCTCTACTCAAAGAACAAATAAAAACATTGTTGACACCCATCACATATTATCCATTACAACCCTATCAACTGATAATTCTCATAATTTTTTTTATTTCTTTTATGTATTATCCTCCGATATAACTCTATTAATTTATAAAATGCCCTTAACAGAATCCTTGACCACACATCCTTACGATTCTCATAAATTCATTTCCTTTAGATATTATCTGATACCGATATATTTTATTCAATATGTCTGATATCGATACCGATATTTTCAAACAATGGGCAGGGTCTGCTTGCATGGAAAAGCAAGATTGGTAGGAAGTTTTACAGATATATCAAGCACTGCCATTACTTTGAGCAAATTTACCTTAGAAAGACCCATCAATCAAGCCTATATCTTAAGTCACAACATGAAAGGGTCTGCATTAGTTGACGATAAGGTATAGAGACTGATAGGTCTCGGGTTCAGCTCCCTCTCCCCCTACTTTACATAGCAAGAAAATTAAAGGGTCTGCATATGACAAGAGGGGGGAAACAATTTTGTAGCTTTGCAGCAACACTGATCATAAACCATGGATCAGTTGGGCGGTGATATTGTGATATATCAATTGATATAATCCTGTTAACTTACGATTTTTAGAAAAAAATTTCCTTTCAATGTAATCAATATTGATATGTATTTTTTGATATATTCGATATTGATATAGTAGAAATCGATACCGATATTTTTATTTATTTGGGGCACGATGGACTACAGAAAACAAACTTATAGATAGGAAAATATACATGCAACCAAACCAAATAAACTACACCCTTTTCAAACTACATGAGGTCAATTATATGGATCCTAAACCTCCATCCAGCTTCATCACAGGCTCCAGATATGCAAGAAAATATAAGTAGAACGAGTGGGTTTTCTCTGTTTTTTCAATTAGGGTTGTTCACAAATTTCAAAAGTGTAATTTGACCCAAGAAAGGGGAAATTACCTGTCATATGTTTCTTCTTCCAATGAATTTCCAGATGATGATATCTCGTCTAGATCGAGCACATCAGAGGAGTCAAATTCATCCCCATGTTCACCGAAGCAACCACAATCGCCTACAAAACACTGTCTGTCGTGCATGTCTGTGAGACGTTGCCGGGCAGACATTGATGGAGTATAACTGAAAAGAATAGACAGCATCAAACAAGACCAATCAATAGCTAGAGTAACAATAACAGAACTGAGGTAGTTGCAAAACTAACAGTAAATTAAACCCTCTTTTAGTTGGTTAAAGCACCACATACATTAGCACTGATTCAAAAGAAGCAAGAGATGATAATTCATATTATCTACACTTTCACAGCAGGGATATATGCATTGAACTTTGAAAATGTACCCTATTAAAGGATACTATGCCAAACATCAACACAATTATGACATCTTCCACAAACATGGAACCCTGAATTATTCCACAAACTTACCTGGATACAATCTGGATGTGGAAATGACATTGTTCTAGGAGTAATACAAAAATGAGAGGACGCCTCATATGAACATATGATATTCGGATAACAAATTGGTAAACGTGTTACACTATTTCAGATGAACGTAGCCCCAAAACATAGTCAAGAAAGGGGGTCTGATTTCAAGACAATGCTAATTAAATTTCCCCTTCCTTGAGTTGATTGGGCCGGAACACTATTAAAATGAGACACCAATCTGCCCATGGAACATGGACTCTCTTGGACATATACCAATGTTGATGTCAGTTCTCAAATATGCAGAAGGAAATGTGATACGAAGATAGAAGAGAAACATCCTCAATGAGATAACATCCTCTGAAGTACATGCTAACAAATACAGAAGAGCTTCAATAAACACACATATTTTACTGAAAGTAAAATTAAACCAATCAGTAGAAGCTGTCATTTCGAGAGAACAGGCGTAAAGGAACGACATCAATACTCAAATCTTTAGAATTGAGGTGGTCTAAGACACAGATTTTGAAGTAATTATTTATGACAAAGAATCTAGTCTACTCTTCTCTTCCATCGAGTACAAGGGTTGGAAAAAAACCAAACCCACGACTACTCAGGCTCAATTGAGCAGATGAGCACTCGGTGACCACCCTCAGGTTCTTAATCTACTCAACCGAGCCAATGAACTGAGACCAGGTAAAGAGATCAAAACAATGCCTTGTTTCCCGTATAAAACAGATCACATCTGGAAACCTAAGCTTTGAGAATAAAAGCAAGACACAAAAACCAACTAAGCATTGTGGAAGTTCAAAATATATGGCATTTGAGGTTCAGAAAGCAGAATTCAGAACCATTTTCTGAATAGAAGAGTGGAGCTTTGCATTAGCATCAAAATAGACATTATTTAAAAAAGTCAAACAATAGATAGGCCTCTATAAGCATTGAAATTGAATGCTGCAGAAAGGAGCATATAGTAGTAGTTCATCTGCTGATCCTGTCCTGCCAGGGTGCAAGGAGGCATGTATGGCTGAGAATAACATGAAAACCACAAATGCAGTCATCAGATCAGATCCAATGAAATTCCTTCATCTAGCATCAACAGGTTTCGTTGACCAACCCGGATGGATTATATACAAGCCAAATGTGAAATTTACTAATATTTCCCAAATTTTCATATTTGGTATTTTCTTAGGAAATCATAATAATTTCTTAACCTTTTCTTTCTCATAAGTTCTTTAACAGCATATTTTCTATGGACCTACAATTGTGACTTGGCAGAATGTAGAAATTTTCAAATAGTGTATTTTTCCTTCTTGCACTGGGACTGCATTTGAAATGATTTTGTTTCCTAGGAGTATCATTTTTGTTCAGTCCTAGAACTATGTCTTCTTATCTATAAAATGTAACTAGTGCTCCATGTAATTCTAGGTTGTCGGTCATTATTGAGATTATTACACTTAGTTTCCTCTTCTTTCTAACTCCCCTCTCCCTTAATTTCTCTTTAGTTCATTCTTTCTCCATACTTCCTAAGTTTCACCTCTTTTTCCACCATGTTTCCCAGTGATTAGGGAAGTTCAATCAAGTTGTATCTTTCACACAACCGACTTAAGCTGGAAAAGCGGAAAAACTGCTCCAAAGTCTCAACAGCCCAGGCAGCCAAGCTATGGTCTGTGATAATATCTTTCATTTCAGTTCAAGAGGTGAAATAGAATAACCCAGTTGAAGAGTAACAATCATACGTCAAGCATACAAGAAATATATGAAAGAGACACAAACTGACCTGGAATAGGATATATTAATTTCACAAGGTGTGGGTATGTCGCCTTCACATGTTGAAATATCTGGTTGGGACTCTGAGAGACCCTTATTGCTACCTTCTGCTGTAGCCGGAAAAGGATGGGCAGAAATACCCTCACCCATGATATCTGATGGTGTTATAGGTGAGCTACTGTCACTGATTATATTGCCATCCGATAATGATCTCCTTAAGATGGACCTAGGCAACCAGGAGAAATACCTCCTCATCATAAGTATGAATACGTCAAGCCACCATTTTTTTTCTTGAGGTCACGGGGTGGCAAATCACTAATTTTTTTAATTGTAAACACAAATTAAACATGCCAGCATATAACAGGATGCTCTCATTAATAAAAGATCAGGATCCAATTGGATTTATTAACTAGTAAGTCAAAACATGTAGAGAATAGAATCTAAGGCTTATCCATCTGTGAAACCTAAGTGCTCATACTCACAATTAAATCCGATCAAGCAGGTTTTCATAAAACATAAAACAAGACATACTTGTCCATTAAATATGATGCAAAACCTAATGAGGGGACTTTGACAAAAATATTCTTAACAAGAAAGGATAAACAAGACCATGGTATGGAGGAAATGGAAACAAGTGATCTAAGATAATCACCAAGAGAACTAGTAAAAGCCCATATTCCCATCTATGCGAAATCATACTTGCACTAGTGAGAAACTCTGACTCCAGCACAAGAAACATCATTACAGTGACAAATTGCAAAAATCAATGACAAACCAAGGTCAAAACTGGGATAAAGCAGCAGATCAAGAAAAGAGTTGAAGTTAAGCTGAAAAGTGTCTTACTAAGATAATGCCTTTTCCCCTTTTGAGAAGTGAACATGAGGATGAGCTTGGCACAATGGTGACGTTGTTCTATTATGATCTGGAGGTCACGAATCCAAATTATGAAAACAATTGCTCCACAATGTGGCTGCACACATTTAACTATCCCCACTCTCCATAATGTAAGCCTCGTATACTGATTAGCTTTTTTTGATAAATTAACCAAAAAAAAAAAAAATGCAAAACTTGATGGTCCCAACCCAACTCATAATGATATGAGAAGATACTGGATAGCTTGTTCAGACCTTAGAATATATATAACATACAGCACATAAATTCCATTTCATGGGTACGTAAAACGAAGTATAATGCTACCCTCTTTGTTGCTGTTGTCAACTTCGGCAAGAAAAGAATCTCGGGATTTTTAACTAGTAGAAGAGAGACTCAAACAGTAGTTCAGTTAATGGTGAAAGTTGTTGAATCCGATCAGGACATGTTCTTGATGTGCGAAAACTAGGCATTCCTCTGTTATTTATTCTTCTGTTGATCGTCGGTCTGTCCTGAAGACCCCCCATGGATGCCTAAGTTAATTTTGTTTTGCCCCTTCCATTTGGGGTTTGTACAGTTGTTTTCTTTCAAGAAGGTAATACAATAAAAAAGGGAACCACAATTTGATAAAGCCAACTCACAGTGGTAAGAGCAAACTATGTTATCTTGTCCAGAATCTAGAATATAAACACTTCATACCTGGGAATGTCTTCTGAAAATGATGAAGTAAGACTACCAATGCTAAAGTGTTGATCAGAATCAAGTTCCCAAAGAGCTGGTCTACCAACTTCAGGCTGAAAGTGCCCTAAAAACCTGCTCAATTGCAGAGGGACATGCATGACTGACCTATTTCAAAAACATATTCCCATTGGCACAGAAAGGGATGAAAAAAATTGAAGATAAAAGTACCAAGTTACAATTTGCTATTAGCACATCATATTCTTTTAAGAATAAGTATCTGATTTCCTCAGTCTCATTTTATTTGTCTTGTATTGCCACTTGGCCTGTCCCCATCAAAAACATTCTAACAGTATTATAGGAGAATAATGCAATTTATTCAACGCTTTGCACCATCTTCAGTCTCCTAAATTTTCTAGAATTACCCACCAAGTCCTTCCCTGTTTACACCCCCATATTCTCAATGTTTAAAAAGGTTAAGAACGGAAGGCAAATTTCTTTAGTGCCTCTAACATTAATGATTTTGCGTCCTTTAAAATTTCATGACATTTCAACCGACGTGAGTAGAGAGCATATATTTAACGATGCAATGAACAAATCTGACAACACAACTACGCAAGAAACAAAGACAAAATGAAGATTATGACTCTGTTTGAGAAAGAGATCACAGCTCACTGACAAATTAATAGCATCTTGCTTCACAGCATCCATGTAAGCGTTGCTTAAGTAACGTTGCAGTGTTCTGATGAATTCCTGTGATTGTGTTGCTGCTTTCCATTGACCTCTCCTTTCAGAAAATATCTGTAATTGTTGGTAACAAATAAGTAAAGAAATGAAGAGTAACAGAAATTAGGAGAAAACCACAGTTTGAAAATAATACAATAGCAAAAGTATACTTCCAAGAAAGATCTTTGGAGAATACTGAGAAGAACAAGGGGCTAGATTAAATAAACTAGAAGTATAACAGTTGAAATTTGATTGATTAAGGAGAATTTCAAGTTCAGAAATGTCAAATATTTTCAAATACTCAGAAAGAATCATGGGCTTCTCGTTTCTCAAAAAGGTTAAGTATACAAATGTCTATAAAGCAGTCATGCAGGGGCTTCATGATTATAATTTGGGATATAAGACTGTAGAATCCTCTCACCACCCATCACCAAATAGGAGGCACTTGATACTGTTTAACGTGTAAAGACTTCTTTACTCAAAAAGGTTTACCATACACTGATGATACAACAAGCAATCAGGTGCTCAGTGCTTAACTGTAATGTGGAAACAATAGATTTTAGTTTTTTTTCACATTATTTCACCTAATATTTCATACAATTAATGTTGAAAAGTTACAGCTCGAGGAATAATAGCCACAAAAGTAAAAACAAAATGAAAAAGACCGCTTAAGGAGGTATCATCTCAATTTTTAGCCAACTCATGGAACCACAGGCACTAACATTTCAAAGATTACCTTATTGTGGGCTGCAGATCCACCATATTGCAATGCAAGTGTATCACCCATTGCCTCATAGAGGCCCATTAGTTTATACGCCAAAGGGTCATCAATGTCAATTTCTGGAGCATTAGTGATGCCTAAAGCATGCAGCTGATGGCTAAGAGCAACCAATCCATATGCATACTGAGCAACATTTGTGCGATCCAAACAATCTATGCAGTTTGTCCTCAAAACCCCACTCTGGAGCCTTAGTGGCTTGTCAGAGTGATAGTCCCTCTTGACATTCCGGTTGTTCCCAAATTCTCCACCCGGGGAAGACAAATTAAATGATCCATCAGATTTTACATTTGGAAGCACTTGGTGATAAAAAAATCCAGTTTGATCCAAGGCATTAGCGGCCACTTTGTTTAGGAGCATAAACACTCTAGTACCCTTGCTGCACAACAGTTGAATTTCCTCATGTTATGTTTTTAAACACAACTTAGTCATATCCACTTCACAGTAATTAATGGAAAAATCTAAGAAAGGAAAAAGGTCTAATTACAGGAGGAAGAGTTTTTGCAGATCCATGGTCTGAAACTTCAAGCGATTCTCCTTACTCAAGCCTTTGTTGATAAAAGCAACAGCCTTAACAAACTCTCCATGGAGAATAGATTCACGGGGCTTCTTCTCCTGTTTCTGCTATTTGTTACAATACGTGGGGCAGAGCATATGAATCACTAAGCAGGGATGCAAAAAGACAATTTTGTACACTAAAGAAAGAAAATACTGTACCTTGGTCAGATTTAATATAATTATAGGGCTTCCATATCTAGCAACAAGATTTTGAAAATGAATTTGAGTTGCTTCATAATTACCATCCTTGTTTGACACTGGACATTGTCAAAGATGTATCAGACAAAAAAATATTGGGAATGTAAACATGAAATGCAGCATATCCAGCGCATACATATAATGGCGGGTTTAATATTTAAGCGTGAAGTCTCTTGGGACCAGATAAGGGGGATTGAGCCACGGTTCTGCACAACGGAACTTATTCCAGAGAGGGATCCGCCAGGAATCTCTTCAAAGACAATCTGCTCTGTCTCAACATCATTAGCAGCTTGACCCTTCTTATTGACACCTCGTTTAAGATATCTGCCATCACAAAGAGAAGTAAAAACAATTACAAACTCTGCCTTATGTAAAGTTGCCAGACCACCATGGAACAAAATGTCGGTCGATCTACAAAATATCAGCCGATATATGTTGGTATCAACTCACTAATACCACAACAAAATAGTGATATATTTTCATATATGCGATAATATATTGGACAATATCTAAAATATCAGTCAATCATCCAATATTTTCAACATATCGGCTGATTTACCATCAGGTTACGATTCACAAAAACATTTTTGAATCTGATACCTTCATACAACCCTATATGACTTATTTCTATACGCTCGCAACCAATAACAACATTTTAAACCATGGTCACCACTCCTCCATGCTCACGGTAAAAAGGCATCCAAATGACAAAGAACAAAATCTACATCTGAAACGTTGAGTTTATGTAAAATAGCCAGGAAGATGAAATTGGTTTACTCTTTCTATGAAAGCATTCATAATATCAGAAGTGTATTTCATAGGACCACATCTTAAGCTGTTGAAACCTAGAGAGGAAGCTATTACCAAAAATTTACCAAGAGTTCATGCATGAAGCCACCACAAAGAATGTGAACTCAAAAAGTAAGAAAATTAAGTTTCAAATTTGTGAAGCATAAAAGAATCTATAAGGGTCAAACCTGGTACCGGCATAATGACGTGATCGTCTTGCAATGAGAGTTACACTGAAAGTCCGGCCAGATTTCGAAAATTTGACCTGAATATATGAAGCATAAAGTGTCAGTATCTCAAGAAATAGCAGGTCCAAGTACAACAGGATGTTCTCCAAAAAGTGTGGCCAAAGATGATGGTGCAAGCCTCCATAATTTATTGATCTGTCAAAAGCTATTCTGCAGGTTAGCTGGAACAAACCAATAAAGTCTGTCAAAGCACAAGTACTCTAGTCTCGATTAATGCTACTGAATGCTACAATATCACAGGAGAAAGCCCTAGAAAATAAAACAACAATTGGAGGTAGAATCTAGAACTCAAGCCGGAAAGCAGAAAAGAGATGGCAATACAACACTCATCAATTTGATAACTAAAATAAAGAGGGATATGTTTCCCACTCTGGTAAACCAAAAAATCGCTAGACCATTAACAACAAATTCTGCATTTCAGAAAAAAATAAACCATGGAGAATAAAATTTGAAAGCAGAACAGAATTAATATGCATGACAATTTCTCTCCACTGAAATCCTTCCCACAGAATTTTTTTTCCCTTGTATTTTATATTCCGATAATTAGCTATTACCAATATACCTAGATAATATATACCTGTCTGAAGAAGCCATATATTAGTGCAACCACCCAGAGTGTATTGCCAAGATGATTCCGAATTTGCCGAGTCAAGTATGTATTCCAAACAAACATTGTATCATAAGAGAGTACCCCTGTCTCACTATCGCATAGGTTCTTTTGTAGACTATGCATGACCTGGTATGAGTAGCTGAAAAAAAAGCCCTTTGTAATGTCCACTGTGTATAGGAGCTTCTTGTATCTATTCAATTCACCAAAGATGGAAAATAGACATCTCATGAATATATGACTATAACATAATTACCAGGAACGAAGGGGAAGATTAATATGAATAAATTAAAAGCTAACAGCCATAAGTAGAAAATGAAAATGAAAAGAAAAGTAATTTCTCTCCCAGAACCTGGATGATACCTTGTCTGATAGAAAAAGTTATACTAACATCATTACAGCAATGAAGTTTGCCCACACAATTTGCAGGAATGAAACATTACAGAATCATGTTCAAAATAGGACCAAAACTACAAATATAAGTACCAGAGGAAAGTGACATCCAGTGCAAGGCAAACAAGCCCACAACATAAATCCATACTTAGCGGTCGTAATCTTATGAATTATAGAGAATGAACATGTATCTCCACAATATATAAGTTTTTAAATTAGACAAGATTCACCAAGTCTGATTAATTATTCCAGAAGACTTGAAAATAGCCAAAGTAGGGGAGAAATATAATCAAAACCCCATAGACAAGAAGAATTCCCATATTGACTTCTGATTGTAAGGTCTCTGTACCAAATACATTTTACTTTTACATGAAGAATGAACGAAAGACCTGTTCTCATTCTTAGAGTAATCCATATTGGACCGCACAGTAGAATGAGAAATTGCGATCATCTTGCTTTTGGAAATGGCATATATGGCCTGACCACAAATTACCCCGACCTTCCTTCTCTCTGTTATGAGAAGGATATAGTAAGGTCCCAAAAATTTGATGAAACCTGATAATAAACAAAAAACATTAACATCAGTCAGTTGTCAATTAATTTAACCAAATCCTCCAGTGTGTGTTAGTAATCTAGAGGTTAACTTACCCACAATTCCGTAACAAGTCATGACAAATTTAAGGCCACCTGTGCGCAGATTCCCTTCATGTATCCGCCTTAACAGAACACGACACTCATGGAACGAATATATTGTAGGATCTTCATAAATGACAAGCTCTGAAGGATCTGACCTGTCAAACTTTAGTACCCTCCAAAACCTTTTGCTTTTGTCTCTTCCAAGTAAATAGAAGTTCTGCATCACAGACAGTAAATATATAATCTAACCAGAATGGGCACAGAGAAAGTCAAACAAAATATCTTCTCTACTGGTACAGAAGCACAGCATTCATGCACTGGCACAGTCTAAGGGGAGGAAGAACCGGTCTTCAAAAGTCCTATAAAGAGCTCTCTATGAACAGCATTGACAAAGCTAGAGAAGATACCCACAATGACAAGTAGCATATTAGCATACACTCGGTATTAGAGAGTCGCCTACTACAACGTTGAGTTTCAATATATGGGCCAAATAATACATTTCAGAACTTCACAGGTAAAGACTAAAATTAAGTTGTTAATTGCAAGAGACAGCAAGGATTCAAGATAAAATAGGTATACTCTAGATGGAATATTAAAGCCCACATAATGAAATGACAGCATGCTGATATAGCAGATGGGATCAATAAATGCCTTCTGCTAATTGATAAACAAACAGAATCTCCTTGCAGGTCTCACAAGCAGAAGAATTGTAGGCATACAATGACAGGTAAGGAGGAGAAGAAGGAAATGTAGAAAGACACGTCAGTGGGCAGGAAAGTCAGTGTCATAACTATGGCCCCACAGAAAATTTGCTTCCTAAAAAATTACTTCACCATTGATTCTCACATCCTTTATTGGCCCAATAAGAAGTTGCTGACAAGCTCACAGCTCCATATATCTTGTCTGCAACATTCAAAACTCCCAATCCATTGATCGAAGCAGAGCAGTTGTAGATATCATCTCATAAACACAAGAAAGCTTCACATGAAGCATATCTAGCAGTCCACTTTGTGATTGTCATCAGACTTTTCCTTGTTATGTAAGTATCTCAGACTTCTATAGATTACAAACCTAAATTTCAAGCAAACAATTAAATGTGTTCCCAGAATATTAAAAATCTCTGCTCTCTTTGAATGCATGGAAAAAATGTAAAGACAGATTTCACATTGCCTGGTCTCACTTGTCAGAGCTCCTTGATGCCTGCCAACTATTTTTAAAGCTCAGTTGACTATCCAATACCCATCAAGAGAAGCGGGTTTGGTCAGCTTCTCCATATCCCGAGAGCTCACATGTAACACACACAGTGTTCAATCCTTTCTTAGCAATCAATTCAGATATATGACCTTTGGTTTTGTAGGAAACCTAAGAAACACCGACACCTCTCTTGCGCTAGCATGTCGAACACTGACACTTTGACAACACTCTTCAACCCATCGGATATTTTATTTTTTTGCCTTTTGACTTCAACATGTTTTGACACGTTTTACACACATTAGATTATTTTATAATTTCGAGTATAAAACAAGTTTATAAATATAAAATAAAGAATTAAAGTCATTTGGTAATTAAAAAATAATTAGAAACCTAAGTCCTCATTGTATTCTTTTTTTTTTCTTCATTATGTGGGGTATGTTATAGCCCTTTTTCCTATTGGTTCACTTGCATATCGCTTCTTCCTGTGAATTTTTTTATGATGAAACAAGAAATATATATATTTTTAGTGATAATCTAGTATAAGGTAATATTGTTGATTAATTATATTCTCATCATATAAATAAACAATGTAGTTAAGTATTTCAGCGTCCTCATTTTTTAAACAATAGCATGGTAGCATCGTATCATATTCATATCTTGTGTCGGTATCCATACTTCTTAGTAGGACACATAACACAATTAAGATCAAAATTGAACCCCATAATAATATGCAACGAGTCCCAAAAATGGATTTGCAAATTATTTCTTTAGTGAAATTTCCAAGCACAAATGAAAAACTATAGAAGATCAATCACCAATCAGATAGAGTCAAGCCTTTGTGACAATATATTTCCAACATAACCTTATACAATGGTTATTAACCCCTATTTATTAGTTTCATCAAGACATGATACTAATCATGAACATATAGGGCAACCCAATACACAAAACTCCTATATCTAGTAGAATCAGATATATGCAATTCCAAATAGAAAATAACCTCCAGGTTAAAATTTACTAGGTGAAACTAATATATGCAATTCCACCTCTATATTTCAACAAAGTTTCTACGGTTTAAACTCGTGACCTCCAGATTACAATGAAAAAAATCTTATCATTGTGTTATAGCTCACCCTCTATCAATCAAGAAGATAGAATTAGTCTTTACATCAGAGACACAAACTAATACAGCTATCATTCATCAAACTTATTAGTTTCACATAGAAGAATATCATATGACCATGAGAAAAGAGATGCAAATTACTTCATCTTGTCAATCACAGGAAAAATAAATAAATTTCCAGTGAAGCTCCAAGTACATTTTTCCTCTTTTGCCATGTAAAGTTAGGGGGAAGCAAAATTGAACCTGATATTTTTTAGTCCCAGAACCTCAGCCTTAACAAACTTAGCTACGTTATTTTTTGGGGGGACATAATTTTGAAGAAAACAACAATTAGTAGTTTTTGTGAGAGTTATTTGAGTTCTCTTGGAAGGGGTCTAAATTGAAACTTATCAAAAAGATCCAAAACAGTAAGGAAATTAAATCAGCTTTTCAAGGGCCTTCAATAAGTCCCTGAACATGTCGGACCAACTCACAAATGCCCCGGTTCAGGAAGTGTTGCCAATTCAGGCAACATCTGCCTTTAGCAACCAACTTTGGAACCACAATGAAGCAAACTTTGAGGACGAGAAGGTTGTGATAGCTGGAGTGACATGTCATCACTAACTAGTGGATAAAGACCATTGGATACTCATCTGCCAGCAAAAAAGTGTGCCTGCCACATAAATGGGAGATGCTTGCCACACTAGAGGATAGTGCCTGCGGCACCGAAAAAGGAAAACCTGTAACGGAAGCCAATTAGCGTGACAGTGGCAGTTAGACAAATCATCTCAGGCATTGACCTTCAGATACTCTGCCTAATAACCCCCGCCTATATGCCTCAACAACTCGTTTTGTTCTCTCATAAACTACAAATCATCTCATTGCAAATGGTTTGAAAAACTGGGGAGCAAAAGTTCCATCGTTCTGGAGAAATCTCAACTCACCCCACACTTAGACAAAACTGTCATCCCTTTTAGAACTGGGTGTCTATCTTGAGAAATATAATGCATTTTTATTTAGTATAGTTTACCGGAGCTATTGTCTTCACACTCGAATTCTGTAGCTCCCTCCTCAAGCCATCTACGGAATCTCCATTGTCACCTAGCCAAAAGGATCAAACATCCTAACAGCCTTGCTTCCCGATTGAGCCTTGTTCATTAGCTCGGGCCCCTTCTCAATGCCTGAAACATCAGTCTTACTAATGCAGTCATTGAAAATATTTTAAATTAAAAAAAAATTAACTTTATTTGATTAGAAAATATTTTATTTTATTTTATTTCATTTTAAAGATCTCATTTTTATTTTAGGATATTATATCATATTTAGTTAAGCAATTATATTTATTTCTAAATTATCCTAAAAATATAGCTTCTCGATATAAAAACTCTAACTCTATTGTTTGAATGATTGATAAGTTGAATGAAATTTGAGTGATTGTAATTTTTCTTTCTCTCTATTAATCTCTGTTTTTCTACTCTCTGTTCCCCCTCCTCCTATTTCTTCTCCTTCTCCAAATTTCTTGTCCTTCCTTTCCCATACTTTCACCCCTTCCCTGCATCAAATTTGGTATCAGAGACTAAATTCCTACTTTTTATACTACATTTCTAACAACCAACAATATCACCAACTCCACTGTCCCACCATCTACTATCCAACTTGCAGTGTTCTTCCCGCGCAATCAGCAACATCACCAACTCCACTACCCCACGTCCCGCACTGTAGCATATAGTTTGCATCTTCTTTTGACAGGCGGCATATCATCTATTTCTCCTTTCCAATTATTTTCAAAAAAAAAATGTTCTCTCTATAAAAGGGAAAAAAAAAGACTTGTTGAAAAAAAGGGAAGAAAGTTATAGATGAAACAGTAGCAATTGGCGACGCTGCAACAACAAGAGGAAGCAACCTGCCACAGCCGAAACCATCCTCCACATCGCCGTTGACCGCCACGACTACCACCTCTCTGATCGTCGCCAAGCCAACTCACGCCCAAACCAACCATCCAAACCACCCGAAAGCCCTAATCGACCACTCACCCCAAACCATAATCCACCACTTACACGAAAAATCCAATACCCAGGTTCCCCCACCATCAATTAAATCAAACCCTAACCCGAATGCCCAAGCCGTAGCCCAACCCAAACCCTAGCTGCCACATTGACCTTTCTTTAAAAAAAAGTCTCAAATAAAAACTCAAAGAGAGAGAAAGTCACGAAGTGGATTGTGTTGATTCTTCGTCTTCTCTATCTTTGTTTTCATCCTTTTCATCTTCGTTGTCGTATTTTTTGTCAACATTTTCATCTTCGTCTTCATCGTCGCCTTCATTGCCGTCGCCTTCATGGCCGCCTTCATCGTTGTCGCCGCCTAAACGAGAGAATGCTCAGTAAGCACCCTTGAGTACTGCATCTCCTCGGTGTGTGTGGGCTTTGAGGCCCAACTCAACTAAACAAAAGCAGAGAGAACAAGAAACGAAAAACAAAAAGCTAGAAAAAAAAACAAAAAGGAGCAAAAGAAAGCAAAAAAAACAACAGCAAAATCAAGACAGCAAGTGGAAGGTCCTCATCACACAAGGCCACCTTATACAAGCGGCCCCGATCATCTTGATATTCAAATGCGTTCATTCCATTTTGTTTTGGATAGTATATTTTTTTATTTTTCTTTAATAATATTTAGTTTTATCTGCGTGTACTATTTTTTTTAAAAAAAAAGGCATTCATCCCTTTGACATCCTATAACTACCTTTATAGTAGATACAATCACATTATAATTAATTTCTACTTTATTATTTTAATAGATTAGCAATACTTATTTGTATGATCTAAACTATACGAAATCTCAACAAAAAAAATATATTAGCTTGGATTGCCTCGATTGTTATTAATCTTAACCTCATTAGTCATATTGATATTGTATGCACCTGTGAAGTGATCGCATTATTTTCTAAAACATCGCTAACCTAATCATAAACTCTAACCAATTTGAAATTCTAAATTAACAGTTAGCCCAACCACTTTCTAATAAATAAAAAGCGCAAGACCACATGATTGCCATTCAAATTGATCTAGTCACTACTCGTCAAAGAAATTTGAATATCGCAAATCGAATTGCCACTTTAAAAATAGGACCTCTCTCATCAAAGGCTGACAATTTTGATGTATCTCGTAATAGGATTCACCAACGAAAACAAGATAGTTGAGCATCTTGTAGACGCGAATACAGGGCCCGATACTATAATCAAGAGCGGGATCCGGATGAACACCTATTTAAAAGCATCAAATTAGATGCCCCTACTTTTGATGGATTCTTGGATCCTCGAATTTTTACTCAATGGGTTTGAAATATAAATCGTTTCTTTGAATGGTATGGCAAATCTGAAAATAGAAGAGTTTAGTTTTCTAACCTCAAATTGACCGAAAATGCTCAATTATTTTAGGAAAGTGCTGAGGACCTCATTGCTAGACGTTAGGCAACCCCTGTTAGGAGTTGGGCTGAAATAAAACGACACCTTCAAAAGAAATATTTATGTCGTTCTTACAGTAGCAATTTACTAGACCAATGGAATGCACTTCAATAGGATAATCGATCCATAATTGAATATATGACTCAATTAAATAATTTTCAGATAAGATGTTATATCATTGAGGATGAGGCCATGACTTTGAGTAAGATTCGACAAGAACTACATGAGAATCTTAAAAGAGAACTTGTCATCTATGGAGTTACAACTTTGGACCATGCGTATAATTTAATCTGAGACTTTGAATTAGTTACCAGGATACCGTATCGTCAATTAACATGGCACACTCCTAATACCAATTCCAAGTCTGTCTTAGGATCCTCTCCGTCCACAATTTCCCTTGCAAGGGAAGCCCGAGGAAATGGTGTTGAAACCTCGAGAAGAAATTCTCAATTACAATGCTTCAATTGTAAAGGTTTTAGACATATTGTTTACAAATATCCAAATAGAGCCTTATTTATTGAGGAGCAATATGAAATAAATGTGGAACCTCTTGAAGAA
>JAOVVI020005868.1:0-16091 GCA_028571085.2 Nepenthes alata
ACCTCTAACTATACTCGCATCTATATCTATTAATTATACTCGTATGTAATCAAATGATAAATCTTAAAGCCGTTGGTCCAAAGATTGATATGGGAAGGTTCATTTTCTTTTTCGAGTTGGTATTGTCACAATTTTGTAGAAGCTACTTTATGAGTTCATATTATCTTTTTTTGAAACCATGTGGGGAGATGGCATATGAAACACTCAAGTACTAAAATATGATATATGATATCAAGTATTAATTAAATTAAATAAATTAACAAGGATTATTGTGGATTCATGTGAAAAGCCAAGTATGTGGAAGGTTCACAGAGTGTTCAGAAGGTGCACGAACCATGAGTTAACATATTTGAGGCAGTATCCTAACACTTGATATATGCATAAAAAGCGTTCATTCGCGTTTGTTCTAGTATCTCTATGTTTGATGGATACATGTACGGATACCAAAAATGGTTTTCACTCTTAGTGCATATATGACTAGGGTGTTTATGATAGTCTACTATTTAAGAATTTTTGACCTATTTTCAACTCATTTTTCTTAGTTTTTGAGAAAATGAAAAGAGAAAAAATAGAAAAAACAAGATAAATGAACAAAAAGGAAGTAAATTTGAAATGATCTTAAAGTAAGTACAACTAAATCTTTTTTTAATTGTTGTTCAAATTTTTAGAAATTCTTAATTCTTGTCTCAAAAAAAAAAATGCAAGAAAGATACTTAATAAACCTTCAAAAATTTTAGTAATTTTAAAAAATTTTCATAAACACAAATGATATATATTAATTTTGAAAAAAAAAACTTTTAAAAAGAATGACATGCATATTAAACCAAATATCAAAAAGAATGTAATTGATTGCTTACATGTAATTAGAAAGTATAAAATCTAAGAGTTTAAGCAAATTAGAGAAAAACATTTAAAAATTTTGACAAGAAAGTAAAGAAATAGGCTTAAAATTTACTTGAGGTTTTAGCTCCTAAATCCCTCCCCTCCTTTCTTCTCTTCTCTTTCTTTCTCTTCTCTAAACAATTTGGCTCAAATGAGCTACAATGAAGCAAAAACATCTTATATAATATGACTAGCATACATGCACTTATCATACTCATATCAGTTTTGAGGTTTGTACACATAGACCCTTCAGACTTGTAACAGGCTTGTCTTAATATTTTAGGTTTCTACTATTTAACTATGTGTGCCCATTAAGCTTGCATCAAAATTAAAGCCTATGCATATACAACCTCTGCATATATTAGACGCAATCAATACTATTAGGCACACATAAACTTTTGTCATATGTACATCCATATGTTTCTTTATGACCAAAGGTGCATAAGTGCCTATTATGTACTCATTAAGCACCAAATCAATCCATCAATGACTTATGCCCTTATTCAAAACTAAAATTATCCATACTAATTTTCTTAATTTATTATCATTTACGCACTAAGTTTTAATTTAGTATTTTAAGTCTCACAAGTCAACCCACCGCATGAGTTTTCAATAGTGCATATGACCCAAGTTATAGATAAAACTCTATAATCCAACTCTCAATATTCGATCATAGTTAGTAAGATTTATCATTGGCACTTAGTTCTTACTTATTCTGCATTTTAAATTTGATTATTGTTATCTATTTTTATCAGAGTGAGTTTGAAAGTCACTTATCAAGTTCATAGTTCTCACTAATTCAATATTTTACATTCGATTATTATTAGCCATCTTCATCACATTTTTCCATGTATATTGTGATATATATGTGTGTGTGTATGCGTACTTTATTAAGTTTTAAACTTACTTGTCATGTTCATAACTTTTTAAACTAGCGGCATGAGTAACTTGTGGGATATTTAGATTGAAGCAGTTTTTGAGATATTAGATTAAAAATATTTTTTTATTGTATTTAGAACTTTAACCTGTTATCAAAAAGCTATTTAAAATATCTTTTTATCATGACTTTATATTTTGTAGCCGGTGTGCTTTAAACTATGATTCGAAGATTTAAATATTAGAAACTAGAATATAAATAATTGTCCTTTTACTATTGATGATAAGTAGATACAAATAATTTAGGCCAAAAAATATAAGTTTCGGTCGAATCCTAAAACTATGAACATACTTATTCAGAATTAATTCAGATTAACTAACATTCGATACAGTGTCTCAGCCAGATTTTTAGATAAATATGTATAACATCATTTATATTTATGATTTGATACTAGAGTAGTGACAATATCATATATATCTAATGTATTTGTTTATAATAATATTTTAGATCTATGTACTTATGTTTAAAAAAATATTTCCAATACATATGCTTCATGATTTTCTCATGTCTCTATCGAAAAAAGGGTTGGCTTTAATATGCTATAAAAGTTTAGCTTGAAACCTAAGCCAAGCCATGAATCAATGACCTGTCAAAAAATATATCATCTCCATTATCACAAAGCAAGAATCTTATCTAATAAAAAAGATATTCCCTTACAGGCAACTAACTCAATTATTACTACAAATGTTCGTCTACCATATTCCCCAAACTTTATTGAACATTTACCCGATTAATCTTAAGGTTCTTAGTCAAAAGATGCAACAAATGAGGCACTAGATTCGCCTCTAAATTGATTCCATCAATTCTCAATTTTGTTTACATGGAATTAGGGCATTGGGTGAACTTTTTGGGTTGCAACATCGTCTGAAATACAAATGCATACCAAGAATATTTGTCATCTGAATACAATATCAAATGGAGCTCAAATATCATAATTTTGGAAGCCCAATGCTTGATTGAAACTCAAACAAGGTTGAATGGTTTTAGAAAATTTTCTGCTCAACTTGATATTAAAATGCCAATTTCAATTTTCTAATAAATTTCAAGCAGTCTTGTGAGAAACATTTAATATTTATAACAGGTCTAAAAATACTCATCTGAAGCTCTTCCTAACATTACATATGAGCCATTTGACTTACTTTATCTTTAATAGACTAAGTTTTGTTTTACTTTTTTTTGATTTAGTATGTCTAGATATAAAAAGTTTTAACTTTTTAACTTTTCTATTTATTTTATTTTATTCAAATCGTTCAATGGGCATTGTGACAATTCAAAGGAGAATCCCCTGATTCAAGATTACTATACTAGTATGATGTTATATGCCCTACAGATAGTAATTATAACAGTCATAACTTTCAGTATCAAGTTGACTGCTAATGCTAATGAATAAGTAATATGAGCCTCCTGACTTTTAGCTATGTATTGTACGGCTCCCGCAAAGCAAATAAACGGAAGATCTTAAAACTTACGGGTGAGTTTACACTTATTCTCAACCTCCTTGATTGGTTGGCAAGCAAGCTAGACCTCTTACTTAATATTCAATTCATAAGATGAATTTTATATCAACTCATGCAATCCTCTATTCTATATTAATATAAAGCTACCCTTTCCCATCCACCTTATACTCCTTCTAATTATGGAAAATACATGTCTCTTTGATGTGTTTTCTATTTGTTATACATCCATTCCATACTCAAGGGAAGACAACAAGCTCGGGGCTCAGTATCAGCTTCTAATAATTCAAACCAACATCAAGCAAAATGAGAAGTGGCTCAAACCAGTAAATGCATACTCCCAAGCCTTCCATAAGTAGCCCAAAAATATAAATTTTAGCCTCGTGACTTAAACACTAGTTATCTATATACATATATAAATATAGATATGGATATAAATCATTTGAAATTAGGACTCGGGCCTTTTTTTTTTTTTTGGCTTAATATTAGTTGACTTAATGTAGAGGTGGATCAACTTCTAACATACAACAAGGGGTGATGGGCCTGCCATTTCTGATACGGTGAGGGCAGTTTAGCTTGGGCGAAAATTTTATAGCAATTGAATAGATATCGATTAGCCATAATTTGATCAATATTCTACACTAATGTTATCCCACTGTCAAAATTTTTTATTCCCGATTTACCCTCTTTTTTTCACTCAGTCACCTCGCGATCTTTTTCTCTTTCCTTACAAAATCCTTTTTCCTTCTTCCCACTTCTCTCTTTCCCTGCGAAACCCTGCCTCCATCGCTCTCTCTCCCTCGAAACCCTGCCTCCCTCGCTGCATTCTCTTGATCGGAATGCTTTCGTTATCGGCCGCCGTTTGCCATTAATATGGTCGTTTTCTACTGAATCCGTTATCGACCGCCCAACTTCGGCCATTCATTTCCGATTGCCGGCGCCGTAGGGTAAAGGAAAATAGAGACGGGGAAGAAGGGAAAAATGAAAAAGGAAAATGGAAAGTTTAATATAAAATAATATATTAATGTAATATATATATATATATATATATAAGTAAATAAAATAAAATATCCGATGATTATTTTTGTTAATATATATTGCTTAATTATTAGTTATGTGATTTAATATTTGTCTATATTAAATAATAATTTAAAATAATATATATATATATAATATTTAGAATATTTTTTTAAAATAAAGATAAAAAAATTATTTTAATTAATTATCACCTTATTTTTTATACTAATTTATATATTAAATATTAAAATATTAATTTTTACTTTATTTTTGTTAGATTTTAATACCCTGGGGTCAATAAAACACAGCCCAAAAGGACTAACAAAAGGCCCAAGAGGCCTAAAGGGCTAAGCTGACCGAAACTTTATTTTAGCGCAAAAAGTCCGAGAATATTAAACGCTCCTATAAACCTGAATTGACCCGAGAGGTCAACGCTTGACACCTCATGCCCGAGGACATTCCACGAGAATCGGAGAACCTTCAAGAGTGCAGCTTTTGCAAGAGAATTATCTCATGACGGACTGTAACTCATAACGTCCGAGAACTATCTCAGTGAGTCCGCGAACTTGTGAGAGGGCCAGATACGCAGCTTAAGGGCGAGGACTATTCCAGGAACGGCTGAGAGCGCCAACTCAAAGACTTCACTGTTACTAAGAAGCACGCAACTTTTGCTACACGCCGCCTCCACGGTTAATAATGACGCTCATGGCATGCCTTGTCATTTCAAGACTGACATCAAGGGCCAGCACGCCTGATACGGTAAGCCCAATCGACGGCGCCAGCGTCCCTGACACAGTATAGCCCAATCAGCAGAGTAGGTAGACAGCCTCCCAATATGCACCAGTAGCCACGTAGGCTTCTTTTAAAGAAAAAATCTCCCACTATAAATACCAAATTAGAACACTGAAAAAAGGACCAGAAAAAATTCTCAAAGAAGACTAAGAAAGTGAGAGAGAATAATCCTCCAACTTGTATTTGTAATTCTTTCACCCATAGTGAAGTATTCTCCAGGCCTTGAGCCTCGTGATTTTTCTTCCTCATTTAAGAAGAAATTTTTTACGTAAATCCTGACATTTTTCTCTCTATCTCTTCATCTTTTCACGCTCAAATATTTGTGTTGTACCGGTTCCGTCCGCTGAAAAACTCCGGCAGGTGCGTAGCGTCATCACACATTGCTGTTGTACGGATGCCGAAATCTAAAACACAGCAATTCTACTCTAATAATTAAATATAAAAATAAAAATTTTTAATTTTATTATCAATTTATTCTATTTATAAAAAATAACTATCTATTTTTATCTTATTTTATTTTAATAACTAAATTTGTCATAAAAGATAAAATATTTAAGTAAACATGAGGGCCCTTATTCACTTCCCAAACAGTTTATATTTTCAGAATTTTTTTTTTATTTTTTTATCATTTCCTAAAATACATATTTATTTATTTTTATTAAAACATAAATATTTTAGCATATTAATCTTTGATAATGTTTATTATCAATCACCCAATATAAAGTTAAAAATGCTAATAAAAGAAATTACTTGATAAATTTACACAATATATTTATTTAAAACTTATTAAATGCTCAAAATTTATTTGTGATAATTTAGCTAATAATTATAATAAAAACTCAAGTACGACATACGGAAATATTATATGCCTATATGATTCATAATGATAATTAATTACAAAAAATAAAAATTATCAATACATTTTATACCCTATCATATGTCTTGAATATTAAACTATAACTATTATATTATCAGAAAATGAGATCAGTTTATTTGAGATAAAATGTTTAAACTAACGTGCCAAAGCTCGGCCTTAATTTTATACTCATTAAAGTAACAAATTAAATCTAAATTAAATTATATTCAATTTTTTTGTGACTTTAACCATACAATTTAATCATTTCATTTATTATTAATTATACTGTTCATTGCGCTTCTGGGCCCCTGTGAATTGGAAGAGAGAGAGAGAGAGAGGAACAGCTCAGAGGTGATGTATTCCGTGAGGTGAGGTGTATCCCACGGACAAATTTTAATCTTTTGCTGTGGAAAGCTTGGGGCTTTCTTTTCCTTTCAAATTCAACAGATAATTAATTCGTTGGCCCTCCTCCTCCTCCTCCTTGTTCTCTTCTGCTTCTGGTCCATTCAAGGTACGTCCCTGTCTCTCTCTACGTCGCGGAATTTTGTTTCTCGATTGGTATAAACATACTGATTCCCTTTTTAATTAGATTCGTTCTTTTTAATGCTTTTTTGTGATGGTATGCTCTGGAATATCTGGTTGAGGGTCAAGTTTTGAAAGGTGAGTGAACATTTTTTCGTCTTTGGTTTTGATATATGTATACTTTTTTTGGCCAAGTTCCATTTTCTGGGAAATTTGAATCTCTGACATGGTAGTTTCAGAAGATAAGAGCCCAATTCTCCTATTTTTGAAGCTTCTCTTCAGCGGTTTTGATTGACGGTATTTGTTTTGTGTTCAGAAACTGATAGTTTTCAATGGAATAGGATGCATATCAAGAAATTGTTCTGCTTATTACAGAGTGAAACTTAAAATTGTACAGTGTTTAAATTGAATACGCTTTTGATGGTCCGCAGAGATTGATTCCATAAGGATATATCCGTCACGATTTCGGTAAATATGATTAAACTCGCTGGAACAAAATTGATTTATGATGAATTCATCAAAATTCGTTTAATGAAGGTCTAAACCGTTGGGTTTTTTTGTTTTGTTTTTTTTTTTTCTTTGGAGAGGGGGGTTAAGGGTTGGTGGGCAGAATTTTGATTTCATGCAATGAGTTTTAGGTTAGTGCGTTTCCCATAATAAAACGATGCGCAAGAAGTTGGATCACGTACCTCAAATTTCACGTAGATAATACAAATCTGCATTTGGTTTCAGTGTAAAACATACTGCAGAAACCTTGCTGGATGCATTTACTACTACCATTATCATTGTAGAAATTCTAGACATGGTGTTGAGAAATCACTCATCCTAAAGATATAAACTAGTAGTTGCAAGTCCAACTGTGGCTTTGAAGTTCTAGCTTGGCTATGTTGGGAGAGGACCTAAAACTCACCCTAACAATTCTCTCCCACTTTGTTTGAATCTTTGCGGGGACAAATAACAGCACAGCAACAAGCAATAGTCCATCACAAATACAAAAGAATATGAATCAATTGCACATAAGAGATAATGTAATTTTACGTGAAAATACCATCCATTCATTGCGTGGGACTTTAGCGTCCAAATCAAGAACTCCACTATTATGAATGTTTGGTTACACAAACCTTATTCCAACTCTCAAAATGGGTGGAAAACCCTAATGTCAACAATAACCCGCGAATAACAACACAAGTGGGATTCTTGAAACCAGCCCAACGTGTGGGATTAACTGAAAATCATAATAGGTAGAATATTATAAACTAAATTTGGAACAATGTACCAAACATTGATAGAAATTGGACCGCAGATCACCACCCTGTCAAAATGCTCCAAAATTCTCTTTTCCCCCTCCCCCTTTGCATCACCGCCTCTGCCCTCTGTTTTTTTGTTGCTTTTAATGGATAATGTCTAATGCTTTTCCAAAAATCAAAGCATTTGAACAGCTTGTCTGTTTGTTGTTTTCATTGTTTATGTACAAAAAGAAGTGGTGAGCCCCACATGGGTCACCAACCTCAACAGATCTGCCATGTGGGGAGTTCCACCATCTGGCCATCAAGCGATATACTACAAGATTTTCCCTTTTTAAAGGTTTTTTCAATATATCTAATCTATTTTTCTTTTTAAAGTATGAATCTTTTCTAGTTTCAGTACTCTTAACTCAAACACATTCCTTGTCCAATGATAATACACATCAATATGCCTGGATCTCAAATGAAAAGAAGAATTCTTATAGAGGTGGATAGCACTCTAACTTTTACAAAGTTACATATAACAATCATGTGTGAAACAAGTTCTTAAACAAATTTCATCATACACAACTTCTTGCATGCTTCTGTTACTGTAATAACCTTAGCTTCACTAGTAGAAAGTGCAACAATTTCTACTGTTTAGACTTCCACGACATTGCTTTCCTAAAAGATTTTCAAATTTTTCGAGTTAAACTGCATAGAATCAACATCACCTGCTATATATGCACATATATCCAGCTAACACAATTTTATTGTTATCGAAACACAACTGAGCTCTTGAAGCGCCTTGCATATACCCAATAATGAATTTCAATAGAGTCCAATGTTCCTTATCAAGATTGGAAAGACACCAACTGCCTAAGCATATCTAGCCTTATGCATACCATAGCATACATAAACTATGTCCAGCTGAAGCATATGGAATTCGTTGCATGTTGACCTTCTCTTCATTTGTAGGCATTAATGAACATATCTATATCGGCATCAGTCATGACTATATTAGGATTGGATATATCGAATAATATGTTTTGATATTGGATATATCATAACAATAAACATTATGAGAACCTTAAGCTAACAGACAAATATTGATTGATGTTTCAGTTAAATATCGGATATATTGACTGATATTTTAGACATCTGTAAATGTATTATGCTACATCACTTATACGACAATATATTGTATTTTTTTAGGTAGTGAAAAATATCGGTATTGATAGTCTAATGTTGATATATATCAACAAATATATTAGTATTAGTTGATATATTCATCCATGTCTGTAGAACTTCATCTGGTGCTCAATCTTAGTAAAAGGAAAACCAGCAATTGGGAGGAGGAAATACTCCCTTTTTTATATACTCTCGGTAACAAATGTATCGAAAGCAGGGTGGGGCATGTAGCTCATAGATTAGAACTCATGGCTATGAAACACAGCGTCGGGGGTATAAATCGCTCCTCGCCCACAACCAGCCCAAAATGAAAACAACTAACCTCTTGTCGGTATGAAATATACCAGTCTTCCTATACATTTTCATGACACTATCATGACATGGAATCAGCTTTTTCTTGCATGCAATGCTCAAGCAAATTTCTCATGGCTGATAATATGAACACTTCAGAGCCTCTTGCTTTGCACATTTAATTTCATATGATTGTTAAAAGCTGCTGTTTACAAGTAATTGGAGGATAGTATGAAATTGTTAGCTAGGGAGAAGCATGATGCTCATATTGGTAAAGGAGGACTAATCACAATGTGCCAGGAACTCTTATTAAAGACCATCTGTTGGATTAGTCTTGTCATCAAATCCAATGGGACAAATACGTGTCCCCTTTATCGATGAATATGTTTCTGGTGGTTCTTTAGGGAGTGAATTCAAAGAGATTAACGTTCTAAATGTTAAATAGAACATACTATTGCAGCAGCATTTCTGCAATGTCTCTTGTACAACTTCTAATGTTCAGGAATCAGCAAGCCTTACTACTGTCTCATATCTGTTGACCTTCCAATGATACAAAAGATCATGTAACATGTCTATTCCTCATCTGGTTGACTAATGCTACTGTTTTCCAGGTCTGACATTGTCATGGCTCCTTCAGTTACTGTGATTTTAGACGGTGCTAGTGCTTTTGTTAGGAGAGTAGGTGTATATTTGAGGGTTTTTGCTAGTGGATAGCCTAGGAGTGCTTCTTGCATCTCCTTTATCATTCAAAGCTACTAGTTAGAGTTTGTATATTACCTCATTTAAGTCAATATGCATTAGAAATATATAGCATGTTCTTTTAGAAGTGTGTATATTGTCTGAAAGAGACGGTAAAAAATTAAAACTAATATGCCAGAGTCAGGGTTACTAATCTACTTGTATCCTATTCCCCTTCTCTCGTTTCTCTCTCTATTTTTGTTTCCTGGTAAAACAGAAGAGAAGTACAAGCTAGTAGTATGCTAACCCACTTGATCAAACATAGTCTGTGAACGCACTCACACACGCAGCACATGCTTTCTTTTTCGTTTTCTGAAGGCAAATAAATAGAAATGAACCTACTTGTTAAAAAGAAAGTAACCTTATTTATGCACCTGCTATTGTGGATTGTGATTTCTAGCTTCAGATTTCAGCGAAAGGTAGTGGAAAGGATATTCATTCATGGCCATGTCAATGATCCATTTATTTGTGAAATATTCTTCGTTAGAAATTGTTTTCCATTGCAAGTGGTTGAAAAGTTAACCGTGAATTGCTACGTTTTTCATAGTACCGCTGCTGTTCTACCATATCTATTCAATTCACAATTACCTTGTTAAGCATGAGTTACACCATGACCTGCGATCTTATACGCAGCTGGCTTATCTCCGGCTGATCTCATTTGGATCTTTCGATTTTAGAGACTTACTTGGGACTCCATTCAAGTTAAGCTAGAATGGATGATGTGAAACCACAATCATCCTTCCCTGACAACAATGCGGCAAATGGTGGAGCTGGAATGACCCTGGTTACCAATGAAAGAGTGGATACTAAAAGTGTCGGCTCAGTTATGAGCAATTCAGTTTTGACAGGAGCTGAAGATGCCCCTGACGACCCAATTTTGGGACCGAATCAATTTCATTCAAGCATCATACTAGTTCCAAACTCACCATCTCCTCCAGTTGTAGTTGATGAAGTCAAAGATCTTCCAGCCGCTTTTGATGGGTTGATGCAGGGATCCTCTATTCCATCAAACAAAAGCAAGGAAATACCACAGAAAGAGGAAACTGCGGTTGGTCTGTTAGAAGATGCCTCATCTTATAGCTTAGAGGGACAACAAAATGATACCCTGCTGCAACCTAAAGATGTCAGTCATTTTGGCAGTGCCCACGTACGCCCTCGTGTGAGAGTTTCTTCGGAAGATGATGTCTCATCTCCCCAGTATGTTTCATCCAACGTCCAGCTTTCAGGAATTGAGATTCAAAGCACAGAGCCTGCCAGTCCCTCTAAACTTGCTGAACAAGTAGGCATAAACAGAGGTCATATTGATACAACAGCACCGTTTGAATCTGTTAAAGAAGCAGTTTCCAAGTTTGGAGGAATTGTTGATTGGAAAGCTCACAAAGCCCAGACTGTTGAGGTTAAGTATTTTTTTCTGGGTGTTGCTGATTTGACTATTTCTTTTTCTGATTAGATGAAATCCATTAATAATGCACAATTTGTGCTTACAAATGCTAATTTAGATGTTGAACATACGCAGAGGCGCAAACTCATAGAGCAGGAACTTGAAAGACTGCAGGAGGAGATCCCTCTATATGAGAAAAAGTCTGAAGCTGCTGAAGAAACAAAGATGACAGTTCTAAAGGATCTAGAGAGCACTAAGAGACTCGTGGAAGAATTAAAACTGAATCTGGAGAGGGCGCAGACCGAAGAACATCAGGCAAGGCAAGATTCTGAGCTTGCCAAGCTGCGAGTTGAAGAGATGGAGCAAGGGATTGCTGAAGAGGCTAGTGTGGCAGCTAAGGCTCAGCTTGAGATTGCCAAGTCCAGGCATGCTGCTGCAATTTCAGAGCTGAAATCTGTGAAAGATGAACTGGAAGTGATGCGCAAGGACTATGCGTCTCTGTTGACTGAGAAAGATGTGGCAATGAAGAGAGCCGAACAGGCTGTTTCTGAGTCCAAGGAAGTTGAGAAGACTGTTGAGGAGTTGACTATAGAGCTGATTTCTACGAAGGAATCCTTGGAGTCTGCTCATGCTGCTCATTTGGAGGCAGAGGAACAAAGAATCGGAGCAGCTTTGGCCAGAGAACATGATAGTCTTTTATGGGATAAGGAGCTGAAGCAAGCCGAAGAGAATCTGGAGAACCTCAACCGGCAAATTCAATCGGCAAAAGAACTGAGATCAAAATTGAACACAGCTTGCCATTTGCTTACCTCTTTAAAAGCTGAATTAGCATCATACATGGAATCAAAATTAGAAGAGGGAACCACTGAAGACGCATCTGACAAGACATTGGGGCAGGAGAAGAAAACTCGTACTGAGATGCAGGCGGCGGTTACTGCAGCCAAGAGAGAACTTCAAGGAGTGAAGCTCAACATTGAGAAAGCAACGGATGAGGTCATCTGCTTGAAGGTGGCATCCACATCATTGAAAACAGAGCTTGAGAATGAAAAATCAGAACTTGCCAACCTTAAACAGAGAGAAGGTATGGCATCAGTTGCTGTTGCGTCTCTTGAAGTTGAGCTGGAGAGAATAAAGTCAGAAATAGCTCTAGTTCAGATGAGAGAGAAGGAAGCCAAAGAGAAAATGCTAGAATTACCCAAGCAATTGCAGCATGCATCTGAAGAGGCTGATGAGGCTAAGGCAGCTGCTGAGCGGGCTCGCGAAGAGTTGAAGAAAGCAAAGGAAGAGGCAGAACAGGCTAAAGCTGGATTTAATACCATGGAGAGCCGATTACTTGCTGCACAAAAGGAGATGGAGGCAGCCAGGGCTGCGGAGAAATTGGCCCTCGCCGCCATAAAAGCACTCCAGGAGAGTGAATCATCCCGAAACGTTAATGGTGAGGAATCACTCACTGGCATCACACTTTCTTTGCAAGAGTACTATGAGCTCAGCAGGCGTGCTCATGAGGCAGAGGAGCAAGCCAACATGAAGGTGTCTGCTGCTATGTCACGAATTGAAATAGCTAAAGAGTCCGAGTTGAAAACTTTGAACCAGTTGGAAACCATTAACAAGGAAGTAGCTAAGAGAAGGGAAGCATTAAGAATTGCAACGGAAAAGGCTGAAAAGGCGAAGGAAGGGAAATTAGCTGCAGAACAGGAGTTAAGGAAGTGGAGAGCTGAGCACGAGCAACGAAGAAAAGCTGGTGAATCTGGTTACGGTGCGGTTATCAGCCCAAGGATGAGTTTAGAGGGGCAAGGTCTAAAGAACGTTGAGCAGATAGCAGATGGACAAGGACTGAAGGACCTTAAACAGGCAGTGGATTCTTCCTCTGCTGTCCAATATGGATTGGAACTGAAGGGTCTTGAGCAGGTAGCAGATGCTGCTATCCCAGCCCAGTATGCATCCAGTCCGAATGCATCTCAGGGTAATACTGAGAGTCCAAAGGCAGTTGGGAAAGGCAAAGCTCGAACTGATACAATGCCAGAAATGAAGGTTTTAAAGAAAAAAAGGAGATCACTGTTCCCCCGGTTATTCTTGTTCTTGGCCAGAAAGAGGAGACCATCATCTAAGTCATCATAAGTTGCTGACTTTACTTTCTCTTTCAAGTTTGTTGTCAGATGTTATGCTCTCCATGTCCCACACGTCTCTGGTGGAATTGATGAGCACAGATCTGATATTACAGAGTTATACACTTTTGTACACGGTGGTTATTTGATGTATTTTATGCTCGTTACATTGTATTTTTGCAGATGTCATGATTGTATGTATAAATGGAGAGATTCGGAGGCACTAATAGGCTCTCATTTTTCTCCCCTGTTGCTTCTTGTAGAATATTAAAAAGATGTGTCATAGTGTATAGACCTGAAACTGGGAAATCATCTCCTGTTAAACAGAGTTGGGGAGGTGTGTTTGAAATTTTTGGTTCAATGAATGAAAATGGCATCTGCTTTGCTTTTCTTTGGTATCTAAATGATGATTATCCTCATCTCTACTATCTTAAAAGCAAAATTGACTTTTCTTTCAAATTGTCTTCAGATGCAATCGACCTCTTCAACCTATTGGCTACTGATTCTTGTTTCAGTGCTTTATTTGTTTTCCCCTGGTGTTTCACTTCCTGATGTTAATGCAACTGTTTTCAGGCCTTGAATGGAATACATGAAGTCCCCACCACATTAGGGTTTAGAATCGTCGTTGTCAACCTTAGCTTAACCTTAAATTATTACGCTGTAAACCAAATCTATAATCTGACTCGAATGGGCCCTCGCAGGCTGACGCCCAGAGCATGCAAGTGCCAAGCATGTCATGACGGTGCACGCTGCTTTCCACGATTGTTGGGACAATGCTCTCAAGCTTGTCTATAGCTCGGGTTTTAGCAGCCCACTCGATCCGCTTCGGTCCATGCCTTGAGCCAACCGGCGGGCCAGCTTGTGACCGTTCCGTGTCCAACTGGGGTGCATCTCCGGCCCCATCCGCTTTCCTCCCAACAATTTCAAACACTTTTTTACTGTCTTTTCAAGTCATTTTCATCTTTCCGTTGAGGTATTTGTTCACCATTGATCTCTTGCTATTATTTAGCCTTGAACGAAATTTACCGTCCACTTGGGGCTACATTTCCAAATAATTAGACTCACCGACTGTGCCTCATGACGATCTTAGATTTTCATAAACCCATATAATATCCACAATTTCTCCCGAAACATTAGAAGTTTTTATGATATCTACTATCATTGTATAAAACTTAGCAAATGAATACCCAAACAAAGAGTTAACAATTACAAGAATAACAAAAAATTCAAATCACAAGGTCTTTCATTGCCTAGAAGAGTTAGGAATGAACAAAATAAGTGACCTAAATACCTAAAAAGTAAAATCATGATCTAAAGGGTCATGCTATTATAGATTATAGAGTGTACTTCAGATACCATTTTTCTACACTATTTGTTGATATATGTCAATCTTTCCACTAGCATGGATTAAACATGTGACGCCCCAAGCCCGAGTCACCCAACCCAACCCGAAACAGTCACGCAAAAATCCAAAATCATAAATGACAACATAAATGTATCACTAAATAAAACATATTAATTTTAATTTCCATAATAGATGTTCTAAATACAATAAGTGCTTATGAAAATCATAACTTAGGGAACGCAATTCCGACAAAATAATTAACTAAAATCTCGATCAATCAAATCAACTCTAGAGCTTCTAGTCACAAGCTTCTAACCCCAAGATTGTCTCTATCCCGAAATTCTTCAGCAACAGCTTGATTTCTTTTAACCTGTCATAACTTTTACACTGGAGCCAACAAAATACAAGAATGAGCCCAAGACCCCGAAAGTAAACAAATCAATAAAATAATAGAATGTAATATAATGTATAAGAAGATTATATAAGTTAAATTAATAATTATTCGATATTATCTAACCTGTCGTATCTACGACTCAAGGGTCACATAGAAACAAGACTCTGAGATGCAAATCGGATTCCATCGAACCCGAGTATCAACCATGGTTTAAGACCCATCAAGCCCGTCACAAAGGGTCCTAATCAAATGAGACATCACTAAAGTCTCATCAAATCTTATACATAACTGTGAACCTACAACCCACACACCCGCCCCACGGCTGGGTAATTCTCGAGGTTCCAGTGCTCGCAAGTTTGACAAGCGACCCTATAGTCTCATGATATTTGCCAACCATAGTGTACAAGTACCGTATCCAATCCACACACACAAATAACATTTTCGATATCCCATCGGATAACCTTCATGTATTCTGTGATCCTCTGATCCATACCCCTTTGAGAACAAAATATTTATATCATTAACAAGTCAAATCCAACACCACCGGTTCATATACATATATTTATATACACATATTCTACCATAAATATATCAACCATACACACACCCAGCCACACGGCAGTACACACACCCATCGAGCACAGCACACAACCATATATTCTGCCATTTATAAATTCTGCCAACACCGCATTCACCCACCGTGCATCATGCACACACAGCCGCACCGGCACACCCACGTATGTACACTTACACACACACAAGTATATAATTATATATATATATATATACACTGTATAATTACCCGGCCATATACACACAACCACGCACCTGCACAACACTGAGAGCCAGTCGGCCAACAGAGCATGAAGCACTGTTTTTGCCCAATTCCGTTTTTATAAAAATTTCCACACATAATCAGAGTCCAACATTACCGGTGGAATTAGAGATAGAAAAAGAAAGATT
>JAOVVI020005869.1:1265-16090 GCA_028571085.2 Nepenthes alata
AGGGTTTTGCCTTAGTGAGAGTTTGTCTGTAAGAGCTTCTTTGTAAGTAGGAACTCATGTATATGAGAGCTTGACTGTAAGATAGTCTGTCAGTAAGAACTTTTGTCTGTAAGAGCTTTCGTATGTCAGTAAGAACGTCTCTGTGTTTGTAAGAGATTGCATGTAAGTTAGGACTTTTGTTTGTCAGAGCTTTCGTGTCCCTTGAATGAGAATTCTAGGGTTTACTTAAAGGTTGACAGGGCAATCCTCCTTGGTTGGAAGGCATGATCCTCTGCGTTATTCTGGTCGGCCTTCCTTCCAAAGACGGTGTCAATTGCCAAACTGGCTGAGATAGCTTCCTTCCACGGCGGTCAGTGGCTTTCCAAATTGCTCACCTTCCTTCTGTGTATTTTACCTTTGGAGAGCCTCAGTTGGTAGGAGATTGGGAAAATCTGGCGCCTTCCTTATGGGAAGGGCGTTGATTTTGTCAATGTCCTTTTTGGGTGCCGGCTGAGATCGTGAAAGATGCTGGAAAAGTCGTTGCTGGTCGTCTGCTGGATCATGGGTTGAAGTGGGCCAGGCCCGTAAAAAGCCTTTTTTGGCCTGCCGCTACAGTACATCTGGTTAACGCTCGGGTTGACCGTCTGCTAAAGCCTGGACGGTCAACGCTGGAGTTGACCACCTTGGGCCTTTCAAGATTTGGGCCTGCGTCTCCTGTTGGGCCGTTTTTGAGTTGACCGTCCAGCAGGCCGTTTTGGGCCTCCGTTGACCTTGGGCCAACCCACATTACGGTATACCCATCACTTTCAATGTTGAATATTTAATTACTTATAAAGGTGATTTTTCCCCACCTCTTGATCCCTTTGACACCCCCAAATGCGCCACTTGTTGACTGTCCACCCACTCCTGCACAACTTTCCTCCTGCACACTCTGATAAAATTGATGCTATTTTAGATGAGCAGATTATATTTATCAGGGATTGAGCGGTTCAACGCTTCCTTGTCCGTTGGATTGGCCAACCAAAGTCTGAGAATACTTGGATCTCTTGAAAGACACTACAACAGTTAGACCCAAATCTTTTGGAGTTCTATTAGAGTCGGCATGATTGTACCTTTCTAGGCCCAAGTCTATTTTTTTCCGGAGATATGGGTCGCTCAGTCAGCTTTCGGCCCCCACTCACACAAGTCTGTTACCGTTGACGGAAAATTGTACTGCCGCTCAGCTTGTAGTTGGGGAATTGATTATAGAGGTTTTACTCGACGGGGTCGAGTCCCAACCACCCGGGGAGGATTGATACAAACATCAGTGATGCAAATCTGATTTGATTATTTTCATAATAGATTTGATTTGATTTTTAATTTAGTAGAGATTTGATTTTTTTTTCCAATTAGGAGTTATTTGATTGTATTTTTATTTTTCAGTTGATTTTATTTTTCAATTAGGAGTTATTTAATTGTAATTTTATTTTCAATTATCCTAAACATAGGGTTCTCTATATAAGAACCCTACCTCTATTGTGTGAATTAGTATTGATGAATTAAATGCAATTTGATTGATTGTGATCTTTTTCCTCTTTCTTGGTCTCTACTTTCTCTCTCTCCCCTAGTTTGTCCTTCTCCTTCCCCTTCCCCTGGTTCTCTTTCTGTTTCTCCCCCTCCCCTGATTTCTCTTTTCCTTCCCCTACTCTTCCCCTTCCCTCCCCTTACCCTACATCAGGTGGAGTGAGCAGTGGGTAGAAATGGGATTTTCGCTCGAACATAAGTCGAGCGAATATCGTGCGAAAATAGCACTGGCCTTCCGCTTGAGCTTCTAATATGCAAGAGATTTGCGGTCCTAATCTGGAATCTTATATCTTGAGCTATTATCTTGCAGACATGCGGGTAGTCTTTGGGTGTGATTAACTTAAGCACTTATCTCACGGGATATGTGCAAGCTTGTTACATTTTCCCGATAGCTTCTAGTCACGTGCCAAGCAACCTATAAACACATGTTGAGCAGTTGCAGATTTTTGCTTGAGCATTAATTATGCGAATATCGCGCAAACCCAAGACACTCTTCTCGCGAGCCTTTGTTCTTGGGAAAAAACAGTCCTACTACATTAACCGAATCTGAGCTTAAAATCTTTCACCTAGAGACAAGATGTAAAATAATAGACTAAAAATACAACTCAATGCTACGGAATTTGACAACACTAAATGTAGACCTTACAAACTGAAATGGTTAATCCCATGGTGGCTGCACTGCTTTGAGAAGCACTGCTATTGTTTATTTTTAATTTTTCTCTTTATACATTTTGGTCATATGTGCATTGGATTTGGGTTTTTGTGCTTTAGCTAAACCATTTAAGGTCTTTCCCTGTGTTTCTCCACTGCAATTTTGTGTGTCACTACTTTTAAAATTAGTTTATTATTTTCTCTTAGCGTAATTGCCCCTGAATCTTTTTGAAAACGTTAGATGGATATTGTTAAAAAAAAGGGTGTTCCAGGATTCCACATTGTAGAGCCTGGGGAGGTTTAGCTGTATACAAACTTAAAACTACAGTTTCTTGGTTTGAAACTTTGATTTTTAAGTCAGTTTATCAACCTCACTGTTGCATTAAAATTCATTGGCAGATGATGCAAATAAGTTGACAGTTAAGCTCTCTTAAATTGGTGGAAGAAATATACTTTTACTGCCGCATTTTGTGTGTTGGATTTATATATGGTGCTTAAGTTGATCTGCAATAGGCGCATAATATTTAGAGGACATGTGGAATCATTGTTATGAAAGAGGTGTCATGAATTTTGGGGTGATCTCATTAATAATTTCCACAAACTTTCATGTTTTGTAATTCTTGTAATACCTGAAGTACAGAGGCTGAGGTCTGTTACATAGCAAGTTTTGTAATCTACTAGCTGTTTCAACAACGGTAGATGCATTTATTTTCAGAATTTTCAATTTGTTGGGACAAATTGTTCTATGCATGAGTTGTCTTAGCCATATGGTGTTATGTCGCTTGTTTTGACTTGCCAAAAGAGGTGAGAGAGGGAGGTTTATAAAAAGTGGGGCTATGAGTTGGCTAATCTTCTTCATTATTGTGCACTTTGATAATGCATTTTTGTGGTGTTCCAGATTCTCTTGGACCCTTTTGAAGAGATTGGAATGTCAGAGAAAAATGCCAAGGAACATAGAAAAAGTGCTAGTGACAAGGAGGTACAGGGGCTTCATGACTTATCTTACAACTTGAATGCTATTGCTTAATCTCACAACTTCTATTATGTATCTTAATCCCTACCACATTCTTAGAAGAACGAGTAGATACATCACACGTATCTTGTTAGTCTTACTCTACGAATTAGTAGATTTTGCTTGGACATGACATTGTCCTACTGGTCAATACAGAGAACCTTATCAGGAGTCTTTATCTCCATTCTGAAACTACTTGTCTTGTAAGCTTGGATGCATGATGTAGGTACCACAAAGAGTTTTTGGGACTCTGTTATGTATTAAGTGGATACTGATATTGTAATTCAATAAATTATCTCTGTATAGAAAATAGATGTATTTCATGCAGCAATTGTTTTGAAACCTGTCAGGAGATTGAGAACACTGGGACTGTGGATTTACGGCATTTTGCAATTTATGCATTTGCGGGTAGAACTGGCCAACTCCGATGGAGTAGGAAGAATGAGGTTGACTACTTTTCCTGTTTGTTGATTGTTTTAATCTGTGGCCTTCATCTGCATCATATAGGAATATCACATGGATAACATTTCTTTTCCAACTAATTTAATGGTGATTGAATTATTTTGAGTTATGAATTTAATAGTAGTCAGAGCAAGCTTGGTGAAGGGAGAATTTTTAGCAAATTTTATAGAGCTTTCTAATATCTGATTCTTGAAGTCTCATTGTAGGCCAAATGAATCTGCTATGATACTAAAAAGGTGGATATGTATAACATTTGATAGTTACACTTTTTAACATGTTGCCTTATTATGGAAGGGTTTTATTGTGCTAGGACACTCTTATGAACTTATCAGTTCTCACAATGATATGCATGTATGGCTGCTATGCTTATTAAATGTGTTTGTGTTATAAATAATAATTCTGTTTATAATAAAGTCTCTTTTCACCTACTGGTTGTATTGACACCTCCAATGATGATGGTGTTGCTAATTGTTATGGAAGAACGAGAGAAAAAGTTAATGCCCTCTTAAGATATATCAATCGGAATACCAATAGATGCTATTTCTGTAGAAATAGGATTCTTGCTTATTTTGAGGTAATGATTTCTGTGATTGGTCGTAGTCTCTGTGTATGTGTATAGAGGGGTTGGTAATAAAGAGTCTCTGAGATGATTTGAAAATAATTTGAAGCACTCGGAGGATGTCCATGTTCCTGATTCTCTGCTGCCACATCCTGAGGATGTTGTCCTTTACTCAGACGTGGTGTTGAATGATTAAATGTAGGTATGACAGGTGGCGGCGGTTCAAGGTGATGGGCTTGATCCTATTTTTGTTTTGAAGTTGATTATATTCATGAAAATTTTGAGGAAAAAGTTTCAAGGCGGGTTCTAACTCAAATGATGGATTCCAGTAAATTTTTAGGATTGTTATGTAACAGGCAAGAAAGCAGCTTTATGAATGTGTTTCATGATATTGAAGAGCATAGACTTGAGGAATCTAAGTAGCAAAATGGCAAGGTAAGGTGGCTAAAAATGGGAAGGAAAGAGAGCTCAAAAGGCTTCAATGGAGTGCCGACTATGAAAAGGACTCCAAGAAGGCAGTGTAATGAGATCTATTGTCTGTAGGTCTTGCTCTCTTTGTTCAATATTTTTTTCCTCTATTCTGATCTCATCCCTCTTCTGGTTTGGATCTGGTTTTGTTCATAGGTTTTGCCTTTCTGGTTTTAATGTGTTAGGGCATTAGTGTTGGTTGCTTAGATGCCTTAATTCTGCTTCATCATTTTAGTGAGAAAGTATTGTTTGTAATTTGGCGACACCCCCTTGTTATCTTGATTCTCAAAATTTCCCAACATTGCAATGTCATTCAGCCCTTCAATAGGGTTCAATGCATAAGGTTTTGCTATGTCATATAGATCCCTTCGGATATTTCCTAGAAATCATCTTTTGTTGAAACTTATTAGTATTGAAAGTGCTTACTAACCGTTTAAATCAAATGAGGCATCTCTGTCATTTATCTGCTAACTGTGCACAATTTTGTTTTAGAATATCCAAGCACAGACCTCAGATGCTTCAATGCTAATTCCACAGCATAATTACAAGCTTGATGCCCAAGCATTGAACAGTCGGCATCCAGGTGAGGTAAGTTGTGGAGCAGCTTCACATTTTATTTTTATACATTTAGATACACCTACAACAAATCATTGTTCTGTTCAAAGTTCTTGACTTGAGTATTTACTAAAAATTGGCATTAGGAGAATCCTGTTTCAGTCTTCTTCATTTGCTGGTAACTTGGAGTGGAGAAAGCTATGCAACTGTTTTTGTGGCTTCTATTATGTTTCAGTGATTATTTCTCTGCAGTATGACAATCATGTGTTAGCCCTTCTTGGTGGCATCGAATGATGGGACATATGATCCTTTTTCCCTAATAGAAAGGATGTGAAGAAATATATATTTCTTTTGGATAGGTTGTGAGACAAAATGTGTGTGAGATTTGGGTCAATGGTAAACTTGATCTTCTATAACCTAGAGGTTATGGGCTCAAACAATGTAAACAACTTTTCTACAATGTAAGGGCAAGGCTACACACATCTAATCCTCCTTAGATTGTACATGGAAGTTTCGTGTATTGTGCAACCCTTTATAGGTTATTAGACGAAATTATGATCCTTGGGCATTGCTCCAATTGGTGCCTCTATTCCCTTGTACCCAAAAGATAAGGATAGGTGCCAACTAGGAGTCTGAAACTGATAGCTGATAATTGGCGTCAACTTTGGAAGTCATCGTTCTTCCCTTCTGCTATTTGCACCACAATTGCTGTTTGACAATATCCTTTATGAAATTTCCAAGTAACATGTATCTTTTCTTTGTTTGAATGAAAACAGTAGCTTCATATCCTCTAGTCCTGGTGGTCTGAAAGTGAATGAAATCCCATGTGTTCTCCCTAATCATATTCATCCATTTATACACTAAGGAGATTGTGGGAGTGTGTCTTCATCCCTTTGTGCACATGTTCAGAATTTTAATGCAAGATTTTTCTGTTAGATGTCTCCAT
The DNA here is from genome assembly GCA_028571085.2 of Nepenthes alata. Lineage (NCBI taxonomy): Eukaryota > Viridiplantae > Streptophyta > Magnoliopsida > Caryophyllales > Nepenthaceae > Nepenthes > Nepenthes alata. The sequence continues at coordinate 7,461 of JAOVVI020005869.1, forward strand.
TGGTAACTTTTTTTTTTTTTAATATTGTTGAATGAATTCTTGTTCATTCAATTTGGATTATGCTATTGGATATTTTATGGGAAAATTTTTGGCTATAGGGTCTTTAAATAACACGTACTTATAGTTTGAGTGTAGGGAATTCCGAGAATCAATCCTGGGAGTAATGCCTCATCATTGGGTGAGCAATATATTGTTTATCTTGTCTTCTATGCTTTCTATAATTTAGCAATAATATGTGTTTACTAATTGAAAACTGTTCCATGTGGTTTTAACAGGACAGGAGGGAAGACACTTCCTTTCAGCTGGCACATTTTAGACGGCACAAAAGAAAAACTGTGAAGAAAATTTCTGGGAAAAGTACAAACTACCCTTTCCAGAAGCCTGAAGAAAGTCATCCTCCAGGGAAGGATTCAACAAAAAAGATTTCAAATTTGATTGGCAAAGCTGCCAAGTATGCTGGTTCAGCTAAATCCAAGAAGGTATATTTGGGGACCTATTATATATAATACATGGGATAAATATTTGACACCCCCACTAATTATATATAATCCAAGAAGGTATATAGTTTGAACAATTATTCCCTCTTAACTCTATATGATTTCCAAAACTGCCCACCTTACGCTAGAAAAACCCCCCTATGTTTCATTATGATATGTATTTAAAATAAATATTAACCAAAAGCCAAAAAAAAATTCCACATCCTCCCCTCTCACGACCACCCCTGACCACCCAATTTTGGTTGAGCTCTCTCTCTTTGTTATGATGATTCAATTTCTTCTTGTCACCATCATGCACGACAAAAACTCCTGCTTCCAATATGGACTAACCACATTCATTTAGAAATGGTGACTCTTTGGTAAGGCTTAGCTTAATTAACAGAGAATATTAAATTCCAAATTCTGAGTTCCCATCTATCGACTGATCCCATGAATCCTAGATGGACCTTCAGTCAAAGTTCTGAAGTCCCCTATTTAGAGTTCCAGTTAGCATGATAACTTGCCTATTGAAGATGCAGTCATGGTGAAGATGCTGAAGTGTGGGAAATAGGAGAATGATTGTTTTGAATAGTCTGCAGTTCAAGAGTTTTAAGAGCACATAATAGAGGTTTTTGTGATGAAAATTGGGGGGGGGGTAGATCTAGGAGAGGGGAATGGGAGTGACAGCAGGGGGATGGAAGTCCTTGGTGCTGAGGCTATTCATTTTAGTTCTTTGTGGTTGCTCTTATGAGGAAGTTGAATTTGTTTGCCTTTTTTGCTTAAGTTTTTTGAAATATGTTTTTATTTAAAACACATTACAGTGACATAAATGTATTAAATTCATTCTAAAGAAAATAAAGCAAAGAAGAAATAAATGGTTTCCTTGAATAAAGATAAGAGTGAGTGGGGAAGGGTTTAAGCTACATCTTTTTTTTAATAGATTTTTTCAACCTCCTCTCAGGAATCATGGTAAGAGGAATAGTCTGTCTGCTATCTAGCCTTAGGGCAACTCATATATAGTTAGTGGGAATTTTCATAAATGATAGCAGAGGGGGGTGCTTTAAGCCAAAAGACATTGTTGGATTCAAATATTTCTCTCATAGTAAATCAACATACCTCACAGTCTGTCCACTGTGTGTGTGTGTGTGTGCGCGCGCGCCATTAGCCATGTCTTCACCTCGTTGCATTACGTCTCATTGGTTTTTAATATAATGATGCTTATCTTGGCTGGCGAGTCTTTAACAGGGCCTGCATAATCAATGATGATCAGTAATCTTGTATGTTATATTCTTTGCTTGAAGGATCTATATTTGTAGATGGATGCCTTCTGCTTGACATTGTAGCTGTGTGTACATATGATCTAAGTAGCTATATTCTTGGCTATTGGTCGCAAACATTTTATTATCTGGTTTTACACCATTTTGCTTTCCAGTTGCTGAGATTCATTATAGTTTTTGCTGGCTATTTACTTCTCTTTCCTTCCATTTTCTGCATCTTCCTCTTGGTTCTTTCTCCAGTATAATCCTGGTTCTGGATTTGTTTTTTCAGTTTCCTTATAGCAAAATTTTGATGATGCAGTCAATGCAATATATACCGACGATAACAAACCATACTCATTTTTGGTGGATCCCTAATGTTGTTGTAGCACATGAAAAAGAAGGAATTGAGGCCTTGCATCTGGTAACTGGTCGTACTTTTTGCAAGGTGAACAAACTTCCTGATTATACCTATTCTTCATTTATTATATAATGCAATACATCAATGTCATTGATAACACTTGAGTAATGGCTGCTCCATTGTGAATATTCAACTTTCCTGAAAATTTTGGCTGGTTTAGTTTATTTTAGAGTTTAAATCTTAGCTTGTTGATTGGGTAATCATGCAGTTCCTTTTAACACTAAAACTGACAATTTTTGGTGGACAGGTATGTGGGTGTGGTCCTTCTAGCAAGAAGGCTTCAATATCCACCCAATAGTTGTCCAATTTCCCTTATTTATCTAACTAACTTCTAGTCCAATTCTTTGGGTAGATATGAGAACTTCTCCATTAGGAGGACCATATCAACTATCATAGGTGACACATGTGCACACACAAACGCACGTGTGCACACACATACACGAAGAGAGATAGGGGCAAATGTACATGGAAATGAAGTCTTCCCCATCCCCAATTATTTAATCACTGGAGGTGAAAGTCTCTTAAGAATCGCTAAACTATTAAAGTTCCCTCCTTTTTTGTAAGTTGAGATTTCTCTTACTAAACATCTAGGTTTGCACATTCTTTTTTTTTTATTTATATTTTCTTAAATATGTAAAATCTCGTGTATGCCCATGGGCTAATCTCCCTGACTACTGTTGCATGGTTTCTTTAGAAATTCAAACATATATTATTATTTTGATAATGAAATTTATTGATTCTACCAGCTTCATCTGCAAGAAGGCGGACTGCATGCTGATATTAACGGTGATGGGGTGCTAGATCATGTACAGGTGTGCTGTTATTATTATATCTCTTCCTTTTGACCAACCGGTATGGTATCCCACTTTGTAATTAGAAATAAGAAAATGATTGTTTATCCAACATTTGGGCAACCTTATGCTCATGGTCTGTGGAAGTGATTGGGGTTGAAAGCAGTTGTGAAGGATGGCATTTTGCTTCTGATGCAAAGAGGCTGTTTATCTCTTGGTAAAACAGCGGTAGCTATAGATATGATTCTCAATTAACAAGTGCAGTTGTAGCAAAATTAGGAGTGCTGTTAAGGTCCTATTGTGGAGGCTCCTACATCCATTCAATAGCTAGAATTAGAAGCTAGGTGGATCAATAGTAGAGATTACATTAAGTGATTTAAGTGGGTATTCAACCGTCATTATTCATCCATCTAGCTTCTAATCTTAGCTATTGGGTGGATGTAGAAGTCTCCACAATAAAAGGATAATAGCAGCTTTCCAGAATTAAGGGATGCTTTAATAGGGAATGAAGAGACCATTGCATAAACATTAGATTAACTATTTTAATTTTTTTAAGGACAATGCTTTCCGAACTTCTTGTTTCCCCCCTGGTTTTTTAAATATTCATACTTTGCCCTTATGATTGCTGCGCTAAAACGTGCTAAAGCCTCTATTTGACATGGAAAAATTGGTGGTTGATCACTAGTGTTAATACAGGTGAATTTGTATATATTTATCTCCAAATCAGATCCCCGAGATACCACGGTATTCTATTTAATTAAAATTGTAAACTAGAAAATTTGAAAGGGTGTTACCTCTCCGTTTTTTGGTTATCCAGTGGCTAGATCCTCCTGTCTGTTTGACCCAGAAATGATACATTGGATGAACAATCCTTCAAAATGGCAGCGAAAATACCTTTTTTTTCCCCTAATATCATCGTATACATTTATACCCGCTGGCTTAATGCTCATAGCTAGCACATTCAAGTAAACTTTCAACTCATTACTGTGAAAATTCTAGAAAACGACTTTATCGAGATTTTTCTAGGTGTATGAGTAGTTTATGAAATTTCTCTATTTTTTCAGGTTGTCGGTGGCAATGGTGCTGAGCAAACTGTTATAAGTGGATCCATGGAAGTACTTCGACCCTGTTGGGCTGTAGCAACCTCTGGGGTACCCGTTAGAGAGCAGCTCTTCAACGCTTCTATATGCCATCATTATCACTTTAACTTATTCCAGCACGGGGACTTTGCTCGGACCTTTGGACGCCCTCATGATGCAAGTACATTAGAGGTTGCAACACCAATTCTGATCCAAAGAGACGATGGCCGCAAGCATCGGATGGGAAGCCGTGGTGATGTTATCTTTTTGACAAATAGAGGAGAGGTATGTTCTCATAGCATTGATTTCCTTGCGTTCTTATGAAACTGCATAACACATTGTCCGCCTCAAAATTGTTAGGGTTCTTGCCTGATATCAATTTTGAATAGAAAAGCTAGGGCCATAGATGCAAATATCCGTATCAGTCCCCCGATACTAATATTTCTCAATATCAGAATAATATTGTGATGTATTGCCGTATTAGTAATATATTGCGATATATTGTTGATTCACTTGACATTTGACGATATATTGACCAATATGACATTGTCTAAATATTGGCTGATATATTTGATATTTGGCCAATATATTGTATGATTTTATTACCTTACGATTTTTTAAATTTTTTTCTTTTTGATATATCTGATATTGTTAGATATTGTCTGATACTGATTTGGCATGACCCGTACCAATATTTTTATCCATGTAGGACAGCTCTAATCTTGGTCTGCTGCGCCTTACTATTGGTTGTGCCTTGAACAAGAAGGCCCTAAGAGGGCTCTTCTGTATTATGAATAAGCTCAAAAGTAGATAAGTAAGATAGCCCTGAAAAGTCTCGAGGTGTCCTAAAAAACCTGACCTCCAGACTGGATGAATGTGCTCCCAGCATTTCACATGAGCTGGTTCATCTCTGTTTAATTTCCACAGCCAATCGCCGGGTGTGGATAAACTTCTCAACAACAAACGAGCTCAATATTTCTGTAATGGCTAAGTGTTGGCTTGTGGCTATTATAAATCTATATTTGATGCTTTCAATAAGAGAAATTCTTAACTTTTTATCCACTTATAAACCCTCTACAATCCATTATTTATATATAGGGCTCATTTTAATTTTCATTTTTTAAATTCCAATGTGCCCCTGCATGTGAAGAGTGGATTATAAATGTGTTTTAAATGGACTGGATATTATGCAAGGCTCTTCCAACAATGATAGGGTTGCTCAGTTGGTTTGTAGTTTTGGAGGAACTCACAACATATTTGCTTTTGGTAGGAATTTAGTGGAAATATATATTGGCGGAAATATTTATTCCCACATTGTTCCGGCTACCTTGTTTGGTTGCATATAATGATCGAGAATAAATATTATCTGAGAATATTTATTATCAAAGAATTGAGAATAACTAACTATATATAAGAAATATGCTTATTTGTCATCTGACAAGTGATAATATTACTTGCGAGTCCCACTGGCCTCTTCCCTACGTCTACCCAATTACCTCACCCCCGCCCAGTTCCCCACCGCCAGTGGCACCCAATTACCTCACCCCCGCCCAGTTCCCCACCTCCGGTGGCACCCACTCGTTTAGCCGTCCAATCTCCCAACCCTCTACCATTGTCCCCGGCCTCTCCTTCAGCTATCTTATGTCTTGTAATACTTATTCTAGATAATGTATCTATTTCATTCTGACCTCATTTTGTTTCAGTAACCAAAGAGCCCATCCCAGTCTTGAAGTCGGAGTCTGTCATTGGGAAGCTTCCTTCATGATGTCTTTCTGCTGTTGAATGCATTAGAGCTGTATTGTTGTGGGAATTCAGCATGATTACATGATTTCTTCCTGTGTTTTCACATTTTGTAACTTAGTCTGCTATGATCATAATTCTAGCTAATTAAGCTGTTGAGACTCTCAAGTTGAAAATTTCACGGTTGGAAATATGAAAAAAAAAAGACCCTAACATGACTCATCTGAGGTTGCTGTGTATAGCTTGCATTATTTTCATCTGCCAAACCCGGCCTCTGTTGCTGCTCATGAGGCGGTGGATTCTTTCAGGTGACTTCCTACTCTTCCGGTGAGCATGGCCATGAGGCAATCTGGCAGTGGCAGATCTTGACAGGGGCGACATGGTCGAATCTTCCATCCCCGTCCGGGGTGATGGAAACCGGTATGGTGATTCCAACATTGAAGCCATTCTCACTGCGAGTGCATGATAATCAACAAATGATCCTCGCTGGAGGAGACCAAGAAGCAATAGTAATATCTCCCGGAGGGAGTGTCATGGCCACCGTCGATCTTCCTGCACCACCAACCCACACCTTGGTCTGCGACGACTTCTCCAATGATGGGCTAACCGACCTTATACTCGCAACGTCAAATGGGGTTTACGGGTTTGTTCAGACTAGGCAACCCGGCGCCTTCTTTTTTAGCACGCTAGTGGGATGCCTTATAGTTGTGATGGGAGTCATATTTATGACTCAACACTTGAATTCTATGAAGGGAAGACCTCGTGCCCCCGGTGATCGGTAAACAAATCATGGATGATATATTTTTCCCGGGTCTTGTCGATCACTATTCCCCATGGAGATACCGTCGTCAGAATTTTCTCACATGAGTTTTTTTATTGAAGTGATCAAAGATTATAATACTATACAGTTTAGTCTTTATTCTATTTGAGAAATTATTTTATTTTGTATGATCTTTAATAGAAAGAATGACAATTCATACGTATATGTTGGTTATATTCATCGACTCCCATAGTTTTGCTGATGAGATGGTCACTATGGCAATATTATGTCCTTTTTTAAAAAAAAAAAATTATGCAAAAAAAGAAATATTTAGTGTTTTATTAAATTATTAATTTTTATATAAGATTGTTGATACAAATCAATAATAACTGCTATGTAAATAGATGTTATGCTAAGGGCATCTAAAAATAAAAGTAGTGGGAATATGGGTTAAAATTATAATTAATTTTTTATATTATAAGGATAGAAATTAATTATTGAAAAATAAGATAGTTAATATAAGAATTTAATATTTTGATATTAAGGATAATATTTTTATAGGGATTTAAATTTATCCATTTATATTTTAATCGTATATCAGAAAATAGTAGAATTTAACATTTGAAAGGATAGTTGTTGCTCAACTAAGAATGTTTAAAACTTAAGAGGTATTTCATGATTTTATACAAACTATTTAATGTACCAAAAATGCCCCTAAGAAGCCCAATAGCCCAAACTCTGAATTTGAACTAAGGCCCAAAGTTGAACCCGGGTCAAAGCCCAAGCGGCTTGAAAGGAGACGTGAAAGCCGAGAAATTCGCCTCAGTCAGCCAAACGATGCCGTTTCAATGCTCTAACTCTTCCTATAATTAGAAAGGATGAACTCTAGTGCCGTGGGAAATTAGGGTTTTGTTGTGGTTCTTTCGTCTTTTGTCGGGGGGTCGAAGCGAAGAAGAGGTTAGCGGGGCGAGGAGGAGGAGACGGCGGCCCTATCGGCCAAAGCTCGGGGCTTGAAGCGGCAATTTTATGTGGATTCATTAATCTCTGACTAAGGGGATCGTGATGCTCCTTTCTATAGTTTTCAATCTGAAATCAAATTGTCGCTCGCTCCATTTCTTTTGCCCGTTCCTCTCTTTCTCTCTCTCTCTCTCTCTCTCGATCGAGAAGCGCTTATGCATGCATCAATCGGTAAGTACGTACATATATATATATATATACACATATACACACATATTTCTTTCTCCGCCTCTTTCTCTCTCGCGCTTCTTCTATTGCTCCCCTTCCGAGCCTCGTGATGATTTCGACACAGATCTGAAGGTACACTTCTCACTCCATTTTGTTCTCAGGTACTTGACTTTGTCTAAAAGTTTTTCCTGTGATTATTTGTGCTCTTTCAATAACTCATCGAAGTATGCTGTTTTCCCTTTTATTTTCCAATGGAGAAAAATCTTTCGAAGTCTAAAGTCTGGTAGTCCCTCTTTTTCTCCTCTTGCTAGGGTTTGGAAGTAACTGTTCTTTATTTTAATTGAAAGCCTTAATCAATTAAGTTAGTACAAGTAGTTTTAATTTTCTTAATCTTAAGTAAAAATGACAAAGAAGCGCTGCCTAACAAAGGCAAATTACATTTTTTATTAATTTATTTTTTGTATGATTTTTTTATTTAAAAATGAGTTAAAAATGGCAAAATTGGTTCCACAATGCAGTGATAAATTGTAATTTTTCTTGAGGGAATAAATCTAATAGATAGATTAATAGAATGATTAATATTATTTATATATTTAATCAAATTATACTTATTAGGAAATGTTGAGTTCGATGGCCGTACGCTAATGACGTGTGATGACGTCACGTGGACGGAATCAGCCGCAATACAAGGGATGAATGAGTTGATTGTGGATGAGCGTTTTAGTCCGAGAGTGTGATAAGGGCGAATGAGCGCTAAGGGCGAGAGGGTGAGAGATAGAGAAAATGGACACACTAATTTTTACGTAAAAAATTCGCCTTTGAAACAGGGGAAAAAATCACGAGGTACTGGGCCTAGCAAAGATTCTCACTATCAAGTGTGCTGAGTACAAAGTTTAAAATACAATGAATATTTTCTCTCTTT
>JAOVVI020005870.1:0-16087 GCA_028571085.2 Nepenthes alata
CTCCCTCTTCCTCTTCCCTTTTCCCTGAACCCTAACTGCTCTTTCGCCAGAGTTCTTCCTGCTTACCATTTGCATGCATGTTGAGTAGTATCCAGGAAGCTTAGTGCGGACTAGGGAGCAGGAACATACCAACACCACTAGGTTGGAGCCTTGGGGGAGCCAAGGCTGATCACTCTCAACAACAGCCCATGGGTTGGTTTCCAATTGGCGGCTTGGCTTTAGGAGCTCTAAGTTTGGTTGTCGTCCTTGGGATTAATTTTTTGGGATGCCTCCCTTGTAATAATGGGAGTTGTTGGGTGAGTGGTTCCAAGCTGTCAAGGGTTGGGATTCAAGTCCGGGTACCCGATCCATTGTGCATCATCTTCCTCCCTTGGCTCAGGTTGACTTGGATTAATTCTTCCCAAGATGGTCCCACAAGTTGTCGTAAACTGACCCAATAAAATTCCAATGCTAGCATGCCTTTTCATCTCAACAAGTATTAGATGTAACTACTCCGAAAGTGGTGATGATCCGAGTGTCAAGGACTTGAAGATTACTAGGAAAGGTGGTTTCATTTGTGTCGTCTTTTCACCAAGCTCAGTGGCTGGGGTTTCCTTGTTAGGATTTGGACTTGATAGGTGTTGAGTTTGATCTTTTGAAACATTTGACAAAGTCCAAACTTGTTGTCACTGAATTTGTTTTGTCCCTGTGGAAATGTGTTCCTACCTCAAACGAACCATGATGAGGTCTCTGTAGAATGTGACATGCTGTTTGTGGCGGTCAGCCTCCTTCTTGTAGCAACTATTGGCTTCTTCCATATATGTGCGGCTAACTCTTCGGCTTCCATGCTACTTGATTTGGTGTGAGTAAAGGGTGTACGGTTCAGAACATGCCTTGGGTTTTGTCCATAAATAACTTCCAAGGGAGACAACTAAGTTGATCAGTTTTGGACAAATAGTAAGTGACTTCTGGTTGTGCTATGATGGAATCCTAGTTTCAAGGGTTGTCGCCGATGAGGCTTAAGAGTAAATTCCTGGTGGATTGATTTACAATCTCTATCTTTCTATCCGTTTGGGGGTATGTGCTTGAAAAATGAAGTTTTGTCCCCGTAAGTCCCCCTAATGCCCCGCAAAAATGACTTATGAATCGGGTGTCTCTATCCAAAGTGATGATTTTAGGGACTCCATGTAGTCAGACAATTTCCTTGAAGTAGATTTGAGCCACTTGCAATGCATCGGTTGTGCCCATTCATGGAAGGAAATGTTCTATCATTGTAAATATGTCAACCACTATGCAGATGGAATCATGTCTTGACTTAGTTCTTGGTAGTATGTTATGTAATCCATATAGAATAATAGTAGTATTGTACAACAGGGGACTAACAGAAGCAAAAAGTCGTTACACTTGTAGTTAGGGTGTTAGCTTGCATGACTTTACATATGTATGGCCATATTTCTATTGTAATCAGTAGTATGTGTTCCTATTCTCTTTATGAGCTTAGACTCTCCCTAATTCCCCTCCCTCTTTTCCTTTTATTCCTCGTGCTGTTAGGATCCCCTCTTCATCTTCTTCTCCCTAATTCTTTCTTGTTTCTCTTGATTCTTTACTTGATCTATAGCATTAGTTACGTGTTAGTCTCATCTTGGCTTTTATGTAACAAATTGTATCAAAGACTCGTTCTTGTCTTTCCTTGGATCCCGAAATTTTTCTTGTTTCACCAAACTCCACAATAATATTTTTTCTCAAGCTGAGCAACTCAAAATTTCAGATAATTCAGTTCATGCTTCAGTAACAGTTCATTCTTCATGATTTGTACTACGACAAATTATTGAGTTCTTGATGATTTGTGCATTCTTGGTCATTCTGGTTACAGTTCTTGATATTACACTGCAGTAATAAATTCTGCTGATTCTTGAAGTTTCAGGGTGCCACAATCTTGCTGAGTTCTTGCTAATTCAGCAACTCCTTGAAACCCTATGTTCCTGAATTCTGATGGAAATCCCATATTGGCAAAGTCTGAAATGTATATATGAAGCAGTAAATCAGGGAAGTGAGCTTATAAATTACTGTTCCCTTGGTTTACAATGCTTCCCTATTGCTGAATTTATACAAGAGAGCTAGATCTGATTGATATCCTGATTATGAGAATATCTGGAACTGTTTTGCTTGATAATATCTTATACAAGCTCTCCATCAACAAGTTGCTTGAATCTTGGTTGAGGACTCAATATTCTGAAATTGCTGTTCCAAACAGTAGTCTTTAGTAGCCCTCGGTTGTCTTCATGACCTTATGGCAACAGTTACATCAAATGATATAATTGCAAATTTTTGAGCACTTAGTGAGCAGTTCTGTTATCAGTTGCTGAACCTTCGTGAGTAACCTCTTGCTATCTTAGATGGGTTATTGTACGACAAATGGAATAATTACAAATTCTGTTACAACTGGTGAATGAATAGTATTATTATTCTGTTTTGATCTATAATTGATGCTCTGGTTTAATTGCATCAACAAGTGTATGAACAAGCCTTCATGCTTCTCAAAGTCCTCTGATTGAGGCTGCAATATCATATTCAGCAAGTTCATGACCAATTGGGTGAAATCTTGCAAATTCAGCGAACTCTCAAATCACAGTTTTTCTATACAAAGGAAGCCTATTTTTATTTGACAAATTCCAGTTCTGTATACAATTGTGATCTCTGGGTGATTATGGTAGCATGATGTAATTCCAGTTCAGTCACCAATCTTACTTGTTCAACTTGTTTCATTTCAAGTTCAGGAGTAAGTTAAAGTTCTGGCATTCCATTTGTACCTGTCCAACTTCATGATCTGAGACTGTAATTCATCTCTTACGCATTCAGCAATAACAATTGAATTCAATTGCTCTCTTACATCAGTAACAAAATTCTGTTGTTTTCTTGATCTGAATCAATTGCCCTCTTATATTCAATTGTTTTTCTTGCCCTCTCCCTCATATTAATGATCTGCATCCTGAACTCTGTTGTTCAAGAAGCTGAGCCATAGATTAAAATTATGTTTTCTTGGTTCTAGACTAGTTATTGCAACCTTCAATTATTACCTTGAGCCACAATCTTGTATGTAAAAAATCTGCTACTGATCAGTTGATGCAACTTAATTCAGTTGATAGTTGCAACTATTTCAGCAACAACATTTATGGTCCAACAAAATCTGCTACTGAGCCAACAGATTCAAAAAAAAAAAAAAAAATCAGCTACAGCCACTAGCGTGAAACATGATTAGGCATAAGTAAGAGGCATTATAAATGCTTACTACTGAATTGTGACTTTCCAAGCTCCTGAGAATTGGAAATCAGAACAGACAATGAAAGAGTCAGCAGAAAATACAAGGGGATACATTACCCTTCTTTGATCATGCAACCTACATCTGCAACTTGTTATTCCTGAGACCTTTTATCTTCCTTCAACAGATACTATTATAGTGATTGAGCTTGCTGACCTCATCACAGCCTTCTCAACATCTCAAATTTGATACCTCTCTGCTAGCAAAACACTAAACTACAATTAATCTGTTTATATCCAACAAAACTCTTGGATAACAGCTTTTAAATCTAACAGGAACCTTTCTACAGCCATTACTACCCTTGTTCTAATGCTTTGTTACTGACAAAAGTCTGATCTTCCTACCAAACACTACTGCTGTTCTCCATACCATTACACCCTGCCACTCCTCATCTGATCTTCCCAGGTGTCTAATTCAGCAAGAATTCAGGGACTTATATTCCATCACTCATCATAGACATATCACATTCTTCACACATTAACCAAGAAAATAGATCAGCATGGAAACAGCAGGTATTTTCATTGCTTAATTCAATAACATTGCATTGGATGCAGCTCAAGAAATATTCCATAAGGTGTTTGATCCTTTTTGCATCATCAACAACATACAATTGAAAGTATAAGCAACAAAAGTCCAGGCATTGTTCCACTTATAAAATTTAGACTATATCTAGGCTTTGCAGTTCCTTAATGATGTTTATGAATGTGAGAGCTCTACCTTGTGGATCAAATATTTACCACAATCAAAGACTAATAGCATTCAACAAATTCCAAATGTACTGCAATCGTCTACAATTATGGAAATACCAACAAGATTCATTGCCTTTGGAACCACCACAACCTACAAAACTGGTGTGATCACCAGGTGGCTGATGCATTTGCTCCTCACAGTAGTGTCTCCTATCTGCATATGCATTCACAAACTGACAAGCCAATTATCATCGGGTATAAGAGTTCATATGAAGCTAGATGTGTCTAGAATATGCTGAATGGCAGAATTTATTGGCAATGTTGCATTAACAATTTGCTATTCTATTTTCCAGAGGAAGGCTATACTTGCTTTTGTGACACAGAACTAGTCACTATTACCACCATTGAAGCTGTCATTCCTCCTTCAATATTCAGACATCATATGGCATTACAGCATATTCCTTATTGAGTCAGCAATTCTCGTTCTTCAACTGTAAAGGCAGAAGCCAAGTGCCCGACTCAACACACGGACAATCATGCTAATTTCCAATCTACACAGTCCATCTACAATGCACCGGATCTGAATCATATGAAGGCCCCTTCTAACCTGGGAGTTATAGCATCAACATATTTTCAACTTAAGTTAAATCAATTCAGAGCAAACAATAAGCATATACATGCCTCTTCAGCATTATTACAAGTGTCTGAAAATCAACCATCTCAGCAGTACCAGCATAATTCAGATGCCAACTACACCTTGTTACAACAGCACCATCACTCCTTGCTAAAGCAGAAGTTTTCCTAAAGTTCAGACACATACCAGATATAGATGAAAAAACTGATTGCTGCACATACACGAAGCTTCAATTCCATCACTACAGAGAACATAAGCAAAAATTTGAATCAGATGTTGCCAATCTGTTGAACAACAGGACACCAAAGGCAAAACATTACCCTTTAACAAGGATGAACCCAACTTCAGCTTCGTCTTCCTCAATCATTGCAAGCAAAAAGGTCAAATTTTCATCAATATCTGCTACAATACATGCACAACACCATAGTGATCAAGGCATGGACAAGTTCACTTACAAGTTGACAATTATATTTGAGAATCAAGATGCCACACATGCTAATATTAATATAGACTAGCACTAGTGTATCTAGTTCTTCTTATTGTACTCTTCAATGCACATGGAGCAACTTCACCAAATACAAGACACAAGTGCCTATCTACATTCAATCTTTGAGGACAAGGATGCTTTCATGAGGCAGTGTTTGTTATGTAACCCATATAGAATAAGAGCAGTATTGTACAATATGGGACTAATAGAAGCAAAGAGTTGTTACATTTGTAGTTAGGGTGTTAGCTTGCACGACTTTACATATATAACCATATTTATATTGTAATTGATAGTATGTGATATGATGAATGAAGTGTATGAGTTCCTATCCTCCTTGTGAAGTTAGACTCCCCCTAGTCCCCCTTCCTCTTTTCCTTTCTTCCTCTTGCCATCCGGATCTCCTCTACATCTTCTTTCCTTTAATTCTCTCTTATTTCTCTTGATTTTCTACTTGATCTATTGCATTAGTTACATGTTAGTCTCATCTTGACTTTTGTGTAACATAGTCCTAGTACGAAAATCCATGCCAAGATCATCTCATGCCCTATGTGGTGTGGGCAGGGTTAGAAATAAGCCATAGTTCTACTGTCGCCCCTTTGCCCATTGACATGTCATACATTGTTTGATGAATTGGTCAATTTCCTTGCACATCTGTGGCCAAAAATAACTTTCTTGTATAAGGGATAATATTTGGTCACAGCCAATGTCCTCCCATGCCTCTCTTATGCAACTCCTCAATAATTCACAACTTGAGAGATCCCTCTGAGATACAAAGTCGATTGCCCCTGAATAGGTACCCATTGATTTTTGTGAAGGAAGCTTTGCCTGTGTCATTGCCCACAACCATGTTGAAGTATGGATTGGCTTGATAGTGTTCAAGAAGGAGTTCAAATCTGACCACCTCATATGGTCTTCAACAAGTATAGCTTGAGGCTAAGGGCATCAACAACTTTGTCTATGGTGCCTATTTAGTGTTTGAGCGCAATGGTGTGTTTATGGAGGAAGGAGACTCATTTACCATGTCGAGAATTAAAGTTCTAGGCATTGGAGGAATCGAAGGGCCTCGTTGTCGGAGAACTAAACAAACACTTTATGGATCAAATAATACCTCTAGATCTGAAGTGCTTGGACTACCCCATAGAACTCGAAATCATAAGTCGAATATCACTTCTTGTCCTCATTTAACTTTTCTCAGAAAAGGGATATTGGGCACTCTCGTTGACTTAGGACACCACATATGCTAATATGGGAAGCGTCACACTCCACTACAAAAACTTCACTAAGGTCAGGTCAGGCTAGGATGGATGCCTCTGTGAGCATCTTATTTACTTTGTGTAAGTTGGTCTCAATGGCGTCCGTCCAAGAAAAAACTTCCCTTTTCATGCATTAGGTGATGAGTGAAATAAGTGTGCTAAAATTTTTGATGAATCTGTGATAAAAGGTAGCTCATCCATGGAAACTCCGAACTTCATTGATGGTCCCTAGTGTAAGCCACTCCATGTTTGCTTTAACTTCTCATTGACTTTAATACCTTGGATGGAGACCACATAATTGAGAAAATTTACACTTTCCTTCATGAACAAACACCATTTAAGGTTGACAAATAATTTCTCTATTTAGAGGACTTGAAAGACTTGGTGCACACGTGAGTTAGTTGTTCAGTTGGTTCGAAACTGAAGATGAGGATGTCATTAAAGGAGGTGAAGATGAATTTGCCAATAGACGGCTTTTGCACTTGGTTCATGAGTAGCATGAAGGTACACGGAGCGTTAGGTATCCAAACAGCATTACAAGCCACTCGTATAGGTTTTCTTTGGTCTTGAAGATGGTCTTCCATTCATCCCTGGGTTTGAATCAAATTTTATGGAACCCAATTCTAAGATCAAACTTGGTGAATAGCTTTGACCGATATAATATGTAAAACATATTGTCCAATTGGGGAAATGGAAACTGATACTTGACTGTAATTTTGCTGATGACTTCACTATCAACACACATTCTCCATGTGCCATCGTTCTTTAGGGTGAAGAAAAGTGGGTTCTGAGCCCAAGATAAAGCTTTCCTAAATAAGCTTCTTTTGTAACAGGCCCTTCACTTGGATTTGTAACTTGGCATGTTTGATGGGACTCATCTGGTAATGGGGCCGGTTTGGTAATGTGGCTTGTGGAACTAGTTCAATGAGATGCTAAACATCCCTCAGTTGCAATCCATCCTGAAATTCTTTGGGAGCTAAGTTGCTGAATTCTTGGACGACTTAGTGCACAACTGGGGTGGTGTGGTTCAGTTCTATTGAAGTGGTGTGGGAGCTAAGTGAAGTGGTTGTCCCCTTTAATGGTTTCAATAGGAACTTCACCCCTTAGGAGTAGATGGAGTATATGTTGTAACCATCGTTTGCACCCGTGTTCAAATTTCCAGGGCTGCCCGAGTAAAATGTGGTACACATTTGTGGGAAATATGTCAAAGAGAAATTTGTCTTCATAGTGTTTGATAGAGATTTTTACCCAACATTCCTTGATGGCAATTTCTCCTCCATTCTTGAACCATTATACCTGGTATTATGTTGGATGCTTTTCACATTAAGTTTAATTTATCCACCATTTCCTAGGAAATCAGATTGATGCAACTCCCAAAATCAAGTACGATAATGCACTTCTTCCCTTGTGTGGTGCCTTAAGTATGGAAAATATTGTTCCTTAACCAGTTGTCCTCTTGTTGTGCTGGTGATACAGTCAAAACCTTCTGAATGACAAGGAACTCAGCTGTGGTCTCAAGCTCATACACCTCTTCCGCTTCTCCCTCATGATCAAGAAAAAATGGTGGTTTGGTCTCATCATGTGGAAATTGGACAACCATATTGGCTCGAACTTGGTTACGTTTCTAGGAGCACTAATAAGCCCTATGTCCCTCCTTTCCGCATTGAAAACATTCCTTTCAAAGCCCCTCTTCGAGTGACAGCTGGCAGGGCCCTCGAAGACACTTAGGACTGCGCAGCCTCCTAGGTTGGCCGCTTAAAGGGCTTCCTATTGTCCCATCTATGGTCAGTCCTCCTAGAGGCATTCTTTAATTTGACTGCTTTAGAGCCATTTGGTATGCTTCCTCAAGGTTGTTATGTGATGCATCATTGATTTGTCATGGATGGACTATTTTACCCCGATTAAATACTGGGCTACAAATTGATTGTCATCCTTCCACAAGTTGACTTGTCTCAGATACTTGTAGAACTCCTCGGTTTATCCTGCAATATCCTAATTGGCCTTTTGTTTCAGGGGGCGGAGTTGCACGGGTGTCCCCTCCTATCTCAGTTTAGCTAGTAGTGTTTCTGTCTCGATAACCTGTGTCCTCTAAGTTTTCAGAGGAGTTCTTCCATTCAAAGAATGTATCAAGCTTGGAGATCCAATCACAATAGACCTTGGGGTCCATCTTTCCTTCTATTTTAGGAACATCCACCCGGATAATTTTATCAAGATTTTCAAGTGCTAGGGTGAAGGCTTCCATAGAAAAAGATGACTAGGAGCGGCTGTCTCTGCAGCTAGATGGTGGTCATTGGGTGTAGTGGTTACTGGGGAGAATTGGAACTGGACTAGCCAGTCTCTAACACATCATGTGTCTCTTCTGGAATGAAGAACGGCATAGTCATGGAAGTTCTTGTCTGGGCAGCCACGTTAAGATTTCATCCATCGTGTGTTGTAGCTCAGCATTCGCATGTTGCAATTCTCCAATCTCTTCTCTACAGGATATTTCAAAAATTGGGGTCACATCCAGGGATCCTCTAGCTATAATAAAGGATTTTCATTCTGTGATACCAAATGATGAAGACAGATTTCAGGAAAAAAAATCCTGCATTGATTGATACTTGTAATTGGAGTTATAAGGACAAAATGTAGGGAATCACTCATCCTTCAAGGGGATTTACACACATTTTGTAATTGTCTTAGGGACTCTATTACCGAAGTATTGAGATTCACTCACCAATAAGAAGACTAATAATTCTTTATAAATTATCACTCTACAAGTTTGGAAAGCTAGCTTATCACATAACAAAAAAGAGTGCCAATTTAAAGAAGAAATGGTGTTGGGAATAACCAAGCGGCATTACTCTACTCTGTCAGGGGTTTGAGGCGGCTGAGGCTCATACTGTTGGGCAACGGGTCAGTGGTTTCCAAGTGGGACAGTAGCAGCTTGGCCGTGGGAGCTCCAAGGTTGGTTGTCTCCCTTGGAATCAATTCTTTGGAAGCCTCCCTTGCATTAATGGGAGTTTCTGGCTGAATGGTTCCAAGCTGTCCACGGTCAGGTTTCAAGTCTGGGTACCCGAACCGTTTTGCATGAGAATCTCAATGGAATTTACCAAGTTATCAGATCATGTTCAGATTTCAGAAACAAATATAAGTTTACCTTCTTCAATTTTCCTTTTTTATGAATTTGTTAAACATATTCCATATTATTGGAAACGAATCTCTATAAACATCACATTTTAGACAATCAGAAGTGCAACTGGGAGAAAATGAAACTCTTCTATGCGGCAGGATGGTGTTCTTTTCTACTCTACCTCTAAGTAGTAGATTCAGCAATTCAAGTCAATTGTTACAATTGAGCATGACTTGGACTTGAGCACTGCTGCAATTTGTTTCCCGAGCCATTTACTGATTTTTTCTTTTTTTATATCTGTTCATATTTTGTGAGAATATTGTGAAATTTCTTTCTTTAATCTTTTTGTCCGGGATTAATTATTTTCATTGTGGTCCTCTCCTTCGGTGGAAGTGTTCGTTTCAAAACTATTGAATCTGATTTTTCAGTGTAGGTTAGGACTTCTTTCTAAGTCAAGTTGCAAAAGTTACAATAAAGCAAGTAGGCATAGAAGGATTCAAATTAGGATGAAGATAACATAAACAGAAGTGTGAAAGATCCAAAGTCCAGAATTGAATTATTATAATTATTATTTTCTACTTGCCATCTTAAAAACCAACAGTGTGCTTTCTCACCTGCTCCCATTCCCCACAGTCCTCTTCATACTACTGGACTAAGTTAGGCATTTTAGTTGCTAATGCAGCTTTGATTTATGATACTTTTAGGTAAGTTTTTATTTTCATACTTTTGCTGCCTATCAAAGAATGCTTTCCCTTCAGTTTTAGCTGACATTCCTGCATTTTCCCTTTGTGCAAGAAAGAGAGAGAATTTCAAGGTCACTGCAACTTCTATTGGAGTGCAATCTCAACTTAGTACACTTTCAGCTATAATCAAAGTCATTGATCCTAAACTTCATCAACACCTAGGTATGTGGTGCTTCTACTTTGCAAATGGCATTTTCGCCGGGAGCCAAATTGAGCTTTCTGGTTCCAACACTTACTAGCTATGAGATGATGTTAGGTTATGTTGAGGGGGCGCAGAGTGAAAAGCTTAGAGGCGGGATGCTTAAATACAATAATGACCTTTTACTTTAAGGGTGGCTTTGCATTGAATTGCCACAAGGAGATGCCTTGCATTATACCCTAGCACTTAGTTGTATATAGTAATTAGAAAAATTACAGGGTGAGAAATTAATGCCCCCCTCCCATCTCTGCTTACATGTGGCTTTACCATTTATGAAAATATCTGCATCGATATCAATCAATATTTTATTAGTATTGAATATATAAGACAATACATATCAGTATTGAATATATTAAAAGATTTTTTTTTTAAATTGTATGCTGACAGGACCCTATTAGCCAAATATCAAGTATATCAATCAATATTTTAA
This sequence comes from Nepenthes alata, assembly GCA_028571085.2. Classification (NCBI taxonomy): domain Eukaryota; kingdom Viridiplantae; phylum Streptophyta; class Magnoliopsida; order Caryophyllales; family Nepenthaceae; genus Nepenthes; species Nepenthes alata. The sequence goes on from JAOVVI020005870.1 coordinate 10,846, forward strand.
ATATCGGCCAATATATCATAATATTGTCACAATATTGGTAAATATCAATATTGGTGAAGCCCGGTACTGATACATATAGGTGGATATTTACAATAGTAGCCTATTTACAATATCGGCCGGTATTTACATCTACGTTGCTTTGTCCTGGGCTGTGACAATCTATCACATGCCGAGTTCCACTAAGCATTGTCATCTAGTAAGATAAAATGGAAAACAAAGGCCTCTTTGTGTGATCGTTCCTTGCTAATTGCATGAATATGACAATAATCTTAAATAAAAAAAATAGATGAAAAGCAAAAAAAAGAATCTTTATTGTGTGTTGAATATCTTATTTACTTGAAGCTGTCTTAAGAAGAATGTCCTGCTTCCGTATCTAAATCATTGTTGAATTCATCTCTTCCCATTTTTTCCCTTGTGATCATTCTGTTTTGAAATTTTACTAACAAAACAGAGGCAGTCATTTGTCTTTCTTTTTGGTTGGGCAGAGAACTTAGATGGGGGGGAGTATTTGTTTGCATTTCGGATGCTGATGGTGCTCTTTCGAAGGGAGTTCTCTTTTGTTGACACATTTTATCTATGGGAGGTAATAAGCTTGTGAATGGTTCTCCTAAAAAGGTTTTTTGTTAAATGAATTAGAGAAGAATTTTCTTATGGATCCATTTAAACTAGAGAAATGGAATTGAAATTATAAATCTAATTTCAATTCTGTTGGAATTCAAATTGTGTGGAATTCAAATTCTATTGATTAGATTATATAAGAAATTACCGTTCTATGAGGAAAAATGGAATTTGATATTGGAATAAATTTTTATCCATATGTATATAAACAATGGAATTAGTTAGCCTAATTTTTAAATTTGTGTGAAATTTTATAAGTGTTATTAAAAAAATCTTCTTGTACAAACAATATATTTTTGTATGATTTTCAAGGAATATATTTTAAATAATTATTTATTTTTAATTTTGGGCAATGGTTTTTTTTTTTTTTGGTATAAATATTATTTTAATATCCTTTAAAATGGAAATGATAGTGAGCCAATCTTGTCAGTTTAATCTAATTAGCATATAAGTGAGTACTAACATGAGTTTTAGGTCAAGTTGTAGGCTTGGCATGATGAAAATATTAATTTGTCTATAACTTTTCTTAATTATTTATTATTTTAAAATAAATTTAGGCAACACTTGTTATCTGAATATTAGCTTTTTAAATTTTTATATGATACTTTTATACAATTTTAAAAAATAAAATATAGTCATCTTATCTTAACCTCTGTCAAATCCAAACAATTAGAAATATTTTATGCATTTTGTGTCGTTTGGTTTGAATTTATCATATCTAATTGACAATCGATTTTCAATTTTAAAATTACAATTCTCTACTTTCTCCATTGTGAAATTGCAAAGAGTTTTCTGCACTATTTTTTAATTCCAAAGAATTCAAACTCTTAAGGACCTGAAATTTCAACCCTAATTCTGAATTCCAAACCCTATTTCCTGGATCCAATCGAGGCATATAAGAAATTTAGCCATCAGAGTGTTGCACGTATAACTTTATGCATGACTGACTAATATGTATATTTGTTTTTAGTGTTTTATGTTGGTTTGCTGTGGTAAAGTTGTCTTAGTTGAAAGGGACTGATTTCAGTTGATGTGGGCCATGGAGTACAACCCAAACACCTTCTCGTTCTATGAGGACAGTGCGGCTGAGAGGAAAAGTGCTCCACCTGCAATAGATGACAAACAGTTGAAGCAATTTGGGAAATTTGAATTGAACAATTTGAAAGCTGGAAATAGTGATTATCAGGGTGCTCTCGCTGTTTTTCTTGCTGCAAGCATCCTCGAGATCAAGCACAAGCATATTCTGAGGGAGGCTAAAGGTGTCGATGACGTCATGAAGGTCTCTCTCTTTCTCTCTCTCCCCCCCCCCCTCCTCACCGTTTCACCATATATGCCTATCCATATACTCAAGTATGGATAAAACTTCTATGAGAACTTTCGTAATTTGTTGTACTATAAGCTGGGATGATGTGAGTGGAAAAAACAAAATGATAAAAAGACCTGAAGACTCAAACATGTCCCACAATGCCACTATTGTGCACTTTTGGTTAATGGAGCCTGAGCTTTGCACCCTAGGTATCTACTCCGATGCCCAAGTGTTGTCTACTGGGACTTTAAGGCAATTAAAACTCTGGTTTGTAGATGTTGAAATGTAGAGGACTCGTCCAAGTATGTGTATCTGCAAATGTTCAGAGAGACCCAGATGTTTCAGTGTTGTCATATGAACTGATTTCGTGGTCTTCAATAAGGGATCAGCCAAAGGGCATTGTCTCGATGCTGAATTATCATTGGGATTCCAACCACAATTGGTAGTTATCAACTAATGGTATCTAGGCTGTCAGCGACCTCCTTGTTGCTGGCCTCATCTGAGCCACTGTATGCTGTCTGCTTAAGTTCAGCCGACTTGACATATAACTCACGGTCTAACCATCCCTTATAGACCCGATTCCATGATTTCACTAAATCCCATCACTTGTTCCGGACTCCCAATGCGCAAGCCCTAAAGGGTTTCTGTAGTAGTTGAAACAGTGACTTTCTCTAAATCCTATGGGTCACGACTTGACTGATATAAGTGGGAACCTGTGTTTAGGATGAAGTCTCCCCATAGATGCACACGCTGTCAAAGGAGCAGTGCTAGCTCGCTCCTTGCATTCAAGGACATCGAGAACCAGTTCCTCACTATGAAGCATATTCACAAGGGCCATGAACCCTTCAAAGTGCATACACAAACACCTCGTTTTTATGTCTGACGACATGTCTTTCTCCAGATTTTGGGTGATGTAACAGGAAATTTAGATGCAAAGAAAGCATGCAAAGAAGCATTGACCATCCAGAAAAAGTTTTTGAAAAAGGTAGATCTCTGTTCTTCTCTGTTTGTAGATAGGTATATTTCTGGTCGATTGTTGACTTGTGCTTAAGGGTAAACCTTATAGTACGATTGTTTGGATGTTAGGCTTCTGTATTGTAACTCCCTAAGGCCCCACGATGTGAGAACCTGTTGTCCTTTGTTTAGTGATATTATGGTCCTCCTAGTAAACATGCTCCTGTATCATTCCAACGGTTAGGATTATAAATTAGAATGATAAAAGGTGAAAATTCATTGAGTTATGTGAATGACTATTCAATTTTCACCATGATTCATCTAATTTCTAATCTTAGTTATTAGGTGGATACAAGAATCTCCTCACTAGGAGGAGAACCATAACAACTGTGCTTTTGTTTTTACTAATTTACCTACACCTCTAATTCCCTGGATATCAACCTTTTCCGTTCACTCGTGCAGGCCCGACAACCACTGTAGAAATTATTTCTTCACATGAAGAACTGGTGCATTCGCTGCCATTGTTATACCTTCATTTCGGTAGACAGATATCTTTTTTTTTTTGGTGATGATTCTTACTGTAAAAGACAAAATAGTGAAATAATATTTATGAAACCCTTTTATCTTTGTGGTACAATGGTCCGATAAGACATATTTCTTATTGTTGTTTTTAGCTGCAGTTATAATGAGTTATAAGATTTCAGAGAGAATTTATTATTGAGCTCTACATTATTGTTATTGTTTTCATATATTTGATATCATTATAGAAGATAATTATTAATTATTATGTATTATTATTTATTATTAATTGTTAGGCATTTTGGCTCACATTTACATTTTATTAGTTCTAAATTTGAGTTAAATTGCAGCACCAGTAGTGATCCTTTATTGTTGAGAGAGGATTTTAGATACTGGTAACTATCGTTTCTTCTGGCAATGGTCATGATATATTGTAATAGAGGTATGGTGGTTTAATCTTGGATTGTGACCCAAAACTTTTTTAATTTCTTAGATATTTGCATGATGTAATATGTGATGATGGTTTTTATAATTAGAGTGTTAAATTTTATTCTGGATATTTAATGGTTATGTATTTTGAGATTTTTCATGTGAGCGGTTTGAGTTGGGTCTAATGATTTAAACTCGAGTCGTCGTATCTACGCCTTCAAAATTCTGTGGGTGATGTGGGCATCGGAGTTCATATAGTATTAGGGACTCACTGGCCAATGAAATAATATTTGCAAGAAGACCGAAAAATATCCGACTTCGTTACGAAAGACAAATCCCAAAGGTTCTTTAGTAATGTTGTTAATTTAGAGTAAGTCGATTAAAAGTTAGTTCGTATATACTATCTTGATTGTAAGTTGATTTTCACTAGTGATTTTGTTTTAATTGGCCTAAGAAGCTTGAAGAGGTTTTTTTTTCTCTCTTCACGAGCTATTGGATTCTTGAGCTTTCTTCTCATCACTAATATTGGAGCGGCTTTATATTATGCACTGGTTTTATTATTAATATTGGTGATGATTTGTACATAAGATAATTGACCTGGGTTTGTGTCATCTAGAATTAAATATTATTTACGGGAACCGAATATTTATGTGCTTTGTTCTCCCACTTTACCAAGTGTTCAAATTGTAGTCAATTATGAAATGTCTATTCTTACGGTTGATTTTGTTATTTGTGCTATTCATTTATAACATATGTTGTGCGCGTAATAACGCTACAATTAATATGAGTTGGTCCAAATGGCTAATGTCTTTTTTCATTGTTATCGTTGTCGCCATTGTCATATCAGACTTGGAGATATAACGACCGATAATAATAGCTTATTTTCATTTGCATTGTCATCGTGGTCCACATTGTCAGACGGAATAAGGTGTATTTTTTTCCAAAATCAAGACGAGTCTAATACCGGTGGAAGGATAAGGGAATAAAGGCCAAAGTATAAACGCCGAAGGTGTGCCTAGCTGAGGTAGTAGCCGAGGCCGAAGTAAATGATAGGGAAAGACAAGGGCTATGACTTCGCCTAAGGCGAATCATGAGTATGGCTGAGGCATGACCAAGCTTCGGTCATGGCCTTGCGTCGAGGCTCATCGTTCACTTAAGCCCTAGGCACAGGGTGAGCTAAAGACATGCTTTTCATGTAATGCACTTTGCTAAAAACATATTGTTACTGAGAATCAACATAGGATGGTGTATTATATCAGAAGTCCCAAATGAAAAGGCCAAAGATGCACGATCAAACTAGTATTAATGTGTGCTCTGTGGAAGCCAATTCCCTTGGTAGAGAAAAATATTTCACTTTTTATTGTTCACCGTTTAAGAAATACTTGCCTTTGCCTTGAAATCCAAAGTCCAAATAAG